>JABBWF010000400.1:0-27944 GCA_016647645.1 Suillus variegatus
CTAAGAGCCTGCCATTTCATCTTAATAATGCTCAACGAGCATCTGTACTCTCTCCGCTTCACTCGCCGGAGCGTGTAAAAGCTCATCCAAAGTCTGAAAGCAACAATAAATCAGCACCCGCGAAAATGATATGACAGACCAGTTGAAGATACAATATAATAGATGTAGTGATCAAATGACTCACCTCCCCCGCTGCTAAGAATCCATCTACAAGGCCTCCAAGAAGGCTCTTCAATGCCTCATCTGCCTCCAATGCGGCCCTTGCCTCCTCCCAAGACATCGGCATCCGCCGCGTTACGCCACTGCCTCCCTTTCTGCCTCAGTCATCAGCGCAGCGGGTGTATCACAATCTTGCTCTACGAGCGCTGCTTGAGACTGGATGCCAAGAAGGCCAGAGCCGATGAGACTGGCGAGGACGAGGTAAGGGGATGACGTGCCGTCTACACATTTTACTTCGAAGTGGTTCTTCGAGGGAGCGTTAGTCGCGAGCTCCGGGTCTACAGACGCAGCAGGAACACACAAGCGTACGGGTGCCTCACGGTTATCCCTACCCACGCGACCCCTGTCCCGCACGCTCCAAATTCCATCGAGCATGCGTGCATAGGAGGCACGTAAGGGGAGTGTGAATGCACAGGAAGCTCGGAGGTGACTGAGTACACCAGCTAGGAAAACGCTTTCAAGAGGGGTGATAGGATTGTCGTATGTGTCCGCTGGAGATTGGCTCAGATTTTGAAGTTTGGATGGATGCTCGGAATTGATGGGGTGCACGGAGATGTGAGTGTGAGCCGCACTGCCACCTATATGAGAGCGTGAATCAGAGACACGTAGATCAGGATGTGAATATATGGCAGAAGACGGAGAGAATGATCGACTACAGGAATAAAAAACATAACATTACAGGGTCCTATATAACCTTGGTGCAAACGTCGCATGAAAACCCGGGTTTGCTTGCGACGTTGGTGATCGTCTCCGTGTATGCACGAGCGCATCAGCAGCTTCAAGAGGTGGGAGTGGACCCGTCACGATCTCGTACTATGTTGCAGAAAATCAGTATATAGAAAAAACCAACGAAAAGTCAGGTAAACCAACCTGCCCCGGCGCTGCTTCAGAATGATACATTGTCAGTTCGATTCCGCTCCTGATGAGTCCATGTGCAATCTCCTCAAGAACTTCTGTCTCCTTGGTTCCGGAAGGTAACGCTCGCGTGTTGTTCCATCCACGTGGATTGATCGCCTCGATCGGGTTGGTGCTTTTGAGGAGAATGAATTCGGTCTCAAATCCAACAAGGAACGCGGCATTATAAGATTTGGCAGTGCTGAATGTTCAAGTGAGTCCACATTCAATGATGTGGTGTTAGAGAGGACGCACTTGACGATACGATTCAGCGCTGATCGTGGACACATGGGCACACCCGTGCCAAGGATGCGGCCTGGAGCAGGGACCTTATCCTGGAACCAACCCATAATACTTACATGTCCTGGCGCATAGGAACACAACCTCATAGATGACAAGTCCACCACAAACAGATACTCCCCTACAGGCCCAAACCCAGCTGCGGACCTGTTAATTACGAAGCCGAAGACACATTGGCCGATGGTTATACCCGGTCTGGAGGAGGCGAGGAGGCGATGGAAGGATTGGAGGGGGACAACACGAATGCTAATAATGTTGACTAGATCAACCCAGGTGATGCGCACGAAGTGAATTTTATAATTTGCTAGGGATTCGATCGAAATGGTGTGAGCTTTGATTGTCTGGGGTGAATAAGTTGAATATTGAGGCGAGTTCGACATCACTGCGAATTGTTGTTGATCCAGTGTCAATTCCAATCCGTACATATATATACGCCTCGCCGAGCGTCATATGATTTGCCATCTATTGTAAGGCTATACTCCTCGGTTGTGACGTCGACAGAACGATGAACGATAAACGATAAACGATGTTTATTTGCAGACGAGGAGAGGCTAGAGCGTAAGATGTTACATAATATTTCGGAAATCTCCTAGATACATCTATCCGTTTTAACTTTTTTGCGTCACATGATGCTGTCCTGTAAATACACTCAATGGCACCTACGTCTTCGTAACTCCATGAACACAGAATGACTCGAGGGCAGCCGACCGAAGATGAGTCCTTGTAGGATGCATTTCCAAAGTCCGCTGTAAGCAAGCTTCTGCCTCCAAGTATTGTTGTAGTGGCCGCGGGCTGGCATATAGCCCATAGTTCTCGCCGTACGTACGGGGCACAAGATGGTGAGGTAACATCAAAATTTGCTTTTGTTCCACTGACAGCTTCTCTGCGGTTCGAAGAAGGCTTTTACTGTCCCTACTGACGTGCATTGGCAGCTCTTCCTTTGATAAAGTCAAATTTTCGTGCGACCCCGAGTTAGTGCCAATGAGCCCTGATCGAGGGAGAGCATAGCTGGAGAGTCACCGTGTGGGCAGGGTCCGGTGATACATGCGACAAAGATGAGTTGTAACGGGGCCGGGTTTAACATTCAAGTTAGTGCTGTCCAACCAGGTTATAATGTCATTTTGATGAGGCTTCTTTGACAGCACTGAGGCTGAATGGCGTGGCTTGCAGTGATCAACCTTCTCCATTATACAAGCCACGTTCTATCGACGAGGGAAGGCAGTTGTTCCTTCTATGCTATGCCTTGTATGGTGAAAGGTTTCTGCCACAGATAAATATAACGCCTCGCCGGGCGCTAATCATCAAATTCACCAACCGCTGCTTACTACTGTTCGGTTGCCTATTATCTTCTGCACCGTACAATTATCACCTATCACATAACATGTGACTACACATTGAGGTATCTCACATGTCTTTGGTTGTTCACATGTGTTTCCTGTCTCGCGCCGTCGTGTATTCTATTACTTAGATGGTACGCAACTTAGAACACACTTCAAGTTTCAACTAGGCGGCCAATGACCGCCCATTGCAACACATTCTCATTCACTTCACCTTGGCTAATTCTCACATAGTATTTGGTACGAGGCACAGCCTCAGCTGCTACTGTGTATTAGGTTGAGTGGTGAAGCTGTGGAGAGCCAATGGTATTTGCTGGGTAAGTAGTACGTGCACGAGGCATGTGCATTCGAGTCGTGCTGTATTATGCACAGCAGCCCAACATTGTAAAACTCGGTACTGTTCTACCTCTATTCCTTCTTACCTAGTATCCTCTGAGCCATCTGATCAAAATGTCCCCTTCGCAGCGGATCAAAGATTTTCGGCAAGGTCTTCGCAGTTCGTTTTAGGCGCCCCAAAATGAACGGACCCAGATCGCCACCGATTGGCATGCTGGTGATGGCTCCATCCATGCAAAAAAACCCAGCATCTTTTTCTTTCCTTCCCCATCAGTACACTCTGCAGACAGCAGAGAACCAAGTCTCGAAATCTCCACCAATGTTCCATTCACTAGATACTCCACTAAAAGTGTACCCCTTTCGCGCGAAGCTTCCGACATGGCTCAGCTGGTGCTGCCCTTGATACGGAATGTCACAAGTACAATTCCACTTGTCGGTCCTCCAATGCAAGCGGCTATTGGTGCACCTGTTGGTGGGGGAAGGATATATCTAACTGGCTTATTAGCCAAAAAAACTCAATACATCCTCCACTTTAGCTATCCATGCATAAGATACATCCCTCCTGTGCAATTATCCGTCTGAGGCTGTGCCCGGTGAGCACCTCTCCTTCGGAGGCGGCGCCGGGCAATGTAAGTGTTTGTCCGTCCCCATCACTATGGGTCGCTCTGTAGATCTATAATACCACAGCTACAGGTATAACGTCCGATGTCGCCCAGTGACAGCATCCCCATGTACAAATCAAGACATAGACAAAAAATTTGATCTTTCGACGGAGTCGAGTATTACTAACACAATTTATTAGCGATCACCAACTGACATCATTCACAGACTGTCTTGACGATCATGTAATTCCTAGTGCCTCGCTCCTAGGGTCCCCGAAGTAATAGCTCATCCAAGGACCATGTCAGCAGCCGCCACACCTTCAAGCTTTACTCCCCTCCCTAGTTCACTCGCAGGGCATCCATCGCATCATGTCCATCGCCTCGTTCTTTGTCCGGCTATCAGGCTATCATAGTATCGAAGCCTTCGAAGACATCGCGCCGTGGAGAACGCGCCGCCCAGTATCCACATATCCGTAACGATTCATAATGCAGTTGATGGCATCACCGCGTGACTTGGCTAGCGCTCATCCGCCTGAAGCCAAGAACAATCAGCCAAGCACAAGAAACGTCACTCTGTATGTCGCTGCCATTGCATTGATGGATGAAATCGTCGCCAAGGCAGTACCAGGATCACGCGATGCCGAGGCTCCAAAAAGCTGCGAATAATGTTGGTATTTTTGAAACTTGGTAACATTATTCTTACGACACTGGTATCAGTAAGTGAACCATCTGCTATCAAAACCGGAAACCATTCAAGGAACCTAAGGGTCTGCCATTTCATCTTAATAATGCTCAACGAGCATCTGTACTCTCTCCGATTCACTCGCCGGAGCGTGTAAAAGCTCATCCAAAGTCTGAAAGCAACAATAAATCAGCACCCGCGAAAATGATATGACAGACCAGTTGAAGATACAATATAATAGATGTAGTGATCAAATGACTCACCTCCCCCGCTGCTAAGAATCCATCTACAAGGCCTCCAAGAAGGCTCTTCAATGCCTCGTCTGCCTCCAATGCGGCCCTTGCCTCCTCCCAAGACATCGGCATCCGCCGCGTTACGCCCACTGCCTCCCTTTCTGCCTCAGTCATCAGCGCAGCGGGTGTATCACAATCTTGCTCTACGAGCGCTGCTTGAGACTGGATGCCAAGAAGGCCAGAGCCGATGAGACTGGCGAGAACGAGGTAAGGGGAAGACGTGCCATCTACACATTTTACTTCGAAGTGGTTCTTCGAGGGGGCGTTGGTCGCAGGCTCTGTGTCTACAGCCGCAGGAGGAATACACAAGCGTACGGGCGCCTCGCGGTTATCCCTGCCCCACGCGACCCATGTCCCGCCGCTCCAAATTCCATCGAGCATGCGTGCATAGGAGGCACGTAAGGGGAGCGTGAATGCACAGGAAGCTCGGAGGTGACTGAGTACACCAGCTAGGAAAACGCTTTCAAGAGGGGTGATAGGATTGTCCGATGTGTCCGCTGGAGATTGGCTCAGATTTTGAAGTTTGGATGGATGCTCGGAATTGATGGGGTGCACGGAGATGTGAGTATGAGCCGCACTGCCACCTATATGAGAGCGTGAATCAGAGAACGTAGACTCAGGATGTGAATATATGGACAGAAGACGGAGAGAATGATCGACTACAGGAATAAAATATAATACATACAGGTGTCCATATGTAACCTTGGTGCAAACGTTGCATAAAACCCGTGTTTGCTTGCGACGTTGGTGATCGTCTCCCGTGTGTGCACGAGCGCATCAGCAGCTTCAAGAGGTGGGAGTGGACCCGTCACGATCTCGTACTATGTTGCAGAACATCAGTATATAGAAAAAACCAACGAAAAGTCAGGTAAACCAACCTGCCCCGGCGCTGCTTCAGAATGATACATTGTCAGTTCGATTCCGCTGTTGACGAGTCCATGTGCAATCTCCTCAAGAACTTCTGTCTCCTTAGTTCCGGAAGGTAACGCCCGCGTGTGGTTCCACCCGTGTGGGTTGATCGCCTCGATCGGGTTGGTGCTTTTGAGGAGAATGAATTCGGTCTCAAATCCAACAAGAAACGCGGCATTGTAAGATTTGGCGGTGCTGAATGTTCAAGTGAGTCCACATTCAATGTGGTATTAGAGAGGACGCACTTGACGATACGATTCAGTGCTGATCGTGGACACATGGGCACACCCGTGCCAAGGATGCGGCCTGGGGCAGGAACCTTATCCTGGAACCAGCCCATAATACTTACATGTCCTGGCGCGTAGGGACACAACCTCATAGATGACAAGTCCACCACAAACAGATACTCCCCTGTAGGCCCAAACCCAGCTGCGGTCCTCTTAATTACGAAGCCGAAGACACATTGGGCGATGGTTATACCCGGTCTGGAGGAGGCGAGGAGGCGATGGAAAGATTTGAGAGGGACAACGCGGATGCTAACAATGTTGACTAGATCAACCCAGGTGATGCGCACGGAGTGAATGTTACAATTTGCTAGGGATTCGATCGAAATGGTGTGAGCTTTGGTTGTCTGGGGTGAGTAAGCTGGCGAGTTCGACATCACTGCAAATTGTAAGAGTTGTTGATCCAGTGTCAATTCCAATCTGTGACTATATATACGTATACGCCTCGCCGAGCGTTAATTAATTTGCCATCTATTGTAAACATTGATAAGGCTATGGTTGTGAATCTTGTGATAGAAGCAGACGACGGAGCGCCAGATGTTACATAATATTTCGGAAATCTCCAAAACACCGTGATCACAGCTGGGAAGACAAACATTCACAACTCAGAACGAATTACATATAAAAGAATGTATTATCCTCCAGGGAAAACATCGCAAAGTGATAAATGAAATATATAAACGAGTGGAAGGGTACCCAGAGTTCCTCATGGTGCACAAATAAACGAAAAACCAAAGAACGACTATCACCAAGAAAGCAAGAGAGAAAAAAGTAACACAAAGTGACATTCGATTCTTGAGATGATGCAAAACTAATAACGCCTATACTCATACCCTGGCATCTCCGAAGGGCGTCTCTGCATCAAATCAGGACACATGCATCCCTCAGTCCACCCATTGAGGGCCCTTGCGGGTCCGGTGTACATGGTGTAGTCGTGTGCGGTACCTGCTGGGCCGTATAAGACTTCCAACGACTGGTTGTGGATAGGCGGGGGAGGCTGGTATTGAGTGGATTGGGGTTGGTATTGGGTGGGATAGGATTGCATGGGTTGCGGTTGCATGGGTTGGAGTTGGTATTGGTATTGGTGGAATGTACCAAGGGGAAGGGGCTCTGCCGGCGGCGGAGGCTGGGACGACGACTGGGCCCCGGATGAATTTGTTGCAGAGGGATCACGACGATTGCACGGCCGAGGAACATACCCGTGTTCTTTCTTGCGATGCTGTGTGAGGTTGGAAGAGGTGTGAGTTCTGTAGTTACAGCCATCGTGAGGACAGACGAAGCGTTGCTCGCCCGTACTAAAATGAAATCAAATAGAATTGTTGATCAGGTGGAATCGGTGATGGTGATGAATGACCACGTACTGCACATCAGTATGATAATGGAAGCTTGCTTTATGCAATGTCACAAAGTTACACCCGCCCCAGGTGCAGAAGTACGCACTGTGTGAGCGAATATAAGTTAGGTGAGCTACATACCATAGGGTAGAAACACGTACTTTTCTGGTGAATGCATGGCCTCGTGTGCCTTGCAGTCGGCGAACTTTGGAAAAGCTTGGTTGCAGATAGAGCAAGCGTAGGTCTAAATATTACAAGAGTTAGTCTTCAAGTCAATGCATGAAGTATGCGCCTGATTGGGCTTACCTTTGGCATGATTGATTATATAAGAATATGAGTGAGGATACCACTTGTGAGGTGAATGTACGATTGAACTTGAGCGGATGATGGTGCTGGGTAAGTATCAGGGTAGGTATATATACGATTCCCTGCTGTGGTCGTGGTATTGTGCTTTGCGATGGACAAACCCATGTTTTCAGTGGACAGACGCTTGTGGACCCCACTGTGGTCGTAGTATTGTGCTTTGCGATTGGCAAACACATGCAGAGTTGTGGTTTTCAGTGGACAGACGCTTGTAGAATTCGTACAAGGGTACTTTGTGGAGGTTACTGGTGGATGTGGGCCATGTAACGCGTGAACGCATTGTTGTTGAAGCAACCACATCCATTTGAATACTTCATTATCTGTTACAGCATCAAGCGAACATCAGGATAGAGTTATTTGCCAGAGATATGCAGGCCGATTTAACGTAGAGAATCGAGTAAAGACCAACATGGATGTCGAATTCCATGATACCAAGGTCCAACAAATTTATAGAGGTCTCTGTCGTCGTCACCGGCCTGGGCCATGCAACAGGCACTCCTCGACCAACCCATTAAGCCACTAGGTGTTTTGCATGTCCAAGCGTAGTGCTTTGAGACTTTCATCCTTTTAGGCAGGACCGGGTGAGAGTTGTCAATTTTAGCAGTAAGATGGTAAAAGGGATGAGATCAGACGCGCGATTGATCATAGAGTCTGTGCAAGTCCGACGGTGCATTTTGTTTATTGCTACTAATGTTAGGCAGTACGTCGATGGAGTAAAAAACGGACTTGTTGAGTCTGCGGTTGACATCCTTGCATGAATATAAGCATCATTAAATATCAGGAACATGACGTACCAGCAAGTTTTGACGTCCAAGTATGCCCGACTTGTGCCATTTACAAGTACGATAGTAGTAGAACTTCACGGGAATGCCAGTGGCTGTGCTCTACCGCATCATTTCGTTCAAGGCAATCACACGTGACGTAATATTTCGGAAATCTCCTCTCCAAAACACCATCACAGTAAATTATCAACATCACCGTTTCAACACAACCATTGTACTATGTGGTGAATTATGTTTTGATGATTTTGTCTTGATATAACGCCTCGAGCGCTAATCATTAAATTCAAATCAACTACTGTTCGGCTGCTCATTATCTTTGGCACCTTGCAATTGCTGCTTGCACTATCACATAACATCTGACTACACGTTGAAGTCTCTCATATGCCTTTGGCTACTCGCATGTTTCCTGTCTCGCGCCGTCATGTATTCTATTACTTCGATGGTACGCAAATTAGTACTAGACAGCACTTCAAGTGACAAGGCTCAACGACAATCATGACCTCCCATTGCAACACAAACTCACATTCTCATTCGATTCTCCTTGGCTAATCCTCGCATATTATTTCGCGCAAATGAGTACGAGGCACAGCTTCAGCTGCTGCTGTGTATTGGGTTGAGTGGTGAAGCTGTGGAGAGCCAATGGTAAGTAGTACATGCACGAGGCATGCAGTGCATCTTGCTGTGTTGTGCACAGCTGCCTAACATTATAAAACTCGGTACAGTTCTACCTGTATTCCCTCTTACCTAGTATCCTCTGACCCATCTGATCAAAATGCCCCCTTCGCAACAGATCAAGGATTTTGTCAAGGATTTGGGCAAGGTCTTCGCAGTTCGTTTTAGGCGCCCCAAAATGAATGGACCCAGATCGACAACCACCGATCATGATGGCGATGGCTCCATCCATGCACAGACCCTCAGCACATTTTCCTTTCCTTCCCCGCCAGTACACTCTGCAAACAGCAGAGAACCAGGTCTCGAATCCTCCACCAATGTTTCATTCGCTAGATACTCTAGGAGTGTACCTCTCACCCGCGAAGCTTCCGACATGGCTCAGCTGGTGCTGCCCTTGATACAGAATGTCACAAGTGCAATTCCACTTGTCGGTCCTCCGATGCAAGCGGCTATCGGTGGATTATTGACAGGCCTTCAAGCTATAGATGTGAGAGCTTGTATGAATGCGAACCAGTTTCTTGATTTCAGAGATTGCTACAGAGACGAAGCCAAAATCAGGAGGATCTCAATAGCCTGATCTTACGACTTGATCGACTGAGCCGTGAATTGTGCAACGCCTCGCCTTCCTCGGATCCTGTTGAACAGTCCCGAAGAGATTCCTTTGTTAGGTATCCACGTTATCGGTGTATGCTTGGATTCACCTGAGATCGAATTGCACTCAGAATGCTGCAAGACACCTCAGCCCGAGTGACAACGTTGCGTGAGCGTTGTCTTGCAACCACACTCGTCACACAGGCTATCGCTGGATGCTTTGTTGAAATCGACCGCTATCTGGCGGAGTATTTGGTTGTGTTATATTCTCTAGCGAATGTTTGCATTCACTCACTATTCTGTTTGGTCAGTGGTCGTGCCAAATGCAAAGTCAACGTGAAGTACACGAAATGTTTGTGATTCTACAGAGGGAGCGGGAAGATCGTCAGAACTTCTTGATGACAATTGAAAGCATGGTCGCCCGTGCACATTCCTCTGTGGGACCGACCGCAACGCAATTGATCGGAACTGCTACACGTGGCTGCGTGACACTAATAGACGCAACAGGTCACCAACATCCTTTATCGGTGGACTTCTGCACCTCATTTGAGGTGCGGCTTTCACCAGCAAAAATCCATCTTGCGAAAGTATACTGATCAAGTTCTCTTTAGCAATTCAATGAGATGCTCAAAATTCTCTTTAAACGCAACTCGATTGAAGCTCGAATCCAGAGACAGTATATGGAGAGCGGACAGTACGATTTGTGCATTGACGAAGGCATGCAAGTAACTCGACTTACTTGCAACGACTGGCCAAGATTTGAAGTGGGCACGAAAGTTGTTATGAGGGTCATCATTCAACAGCAGACAAGATCATCCTCTGGAGTTTCCTACAGGTGTTCTTGTGGTGGGGTGAATCCCCTTGGTGTTGGGGCTATCACTGGATCCTCGATTGATTGGTGAGTATGCTTCAAGTCTTCTGGGTCTTGATTACGTCTAACAACCGGCAGTCGAAAGTGTGGACGACGGTTTCAGATTTCTCGCGTATCTTTCTCTGGAAAGCGGAGTTCTAGTACTCGATCGTCTAACATTGACTCTGATCACAGAACTGACGTAGGGACGGACCTTATTCGCAATTTTCATGTCCAGCAAACTGTATGTCAACATGAAACTGTAATATTAAGCTAAATACTTAACGGTGTTTTACTTTCAGGAGTACTCAGTGCGTGATGTTGCCTTTTTGAGTTGCTTATTCGACATTGATCACGATGTCAGTCTCTTAGCGAGTTGTTCCAGTGTCTGTGGGACTGCGAAGAATTATTGCACTAATTATTTCACGGCCACAACATGTCTATTCACCTCCGTTTATGTCACGGAATTCGGGGTCCAGATTATTTGCCCGTACTCTGCAGGTGGGATGGCTGCAACACGCCAATGAATAAGGAGAGCCTTGTGCGACATGTGCAAGGAACCCATCTCGGAATTAGATTTTTCTGCGACACCTGTAACCGGTTATTCACGCGCACATACGGCCTCGAAGTACACAAGAACAATTGTACGGGTCTGCAGCAGTAGATGTCAGAGTCACGACTTTCTCTTGCGTATGACTGACACTTATTGTGCGATTTCAGGTATTGCTTCGGTATTTCAAATCTTCGATCTAGATTCCGGTGTGCCCGGTTTTCGAAGATTTCTTACTTCAATATTGTCTTTTTTGCTCCGGCATCGCGGTGTTTACCCATGGTGTCTTGAGTTCAGCTAGTGCTTCTATCGATGTTCGATGTTTCAGTCTTCCTGGCCACGAGACCATGTCTGGAGTAGCAAGATGACTGCGATCACGTTAATTTTTTGATTTCAACTCTTTTGCCACTAGTGCCGCAAGCAGGTTTTGTTATTCCTCTAGTTCTGTGTCCGATGCGTTCAGGCACCCTTCTATCTATCCATAAACGCCGACTCAGACATATTGAGACTGGAACCTGCAATTCACGTTACGGCCCCTCGATCATTGAGCAGCAGTCTAACACAGATCGATGATGTAAGAGAAATTGAAGGAGGCTGGCCTGTGGGCTGAAGTTGAGAGCTATTCGTGAGGAGTGAGAGCGGCAGGTCTCGTAGATCCAACCGGAGACTACAGTAGTGTTGAGATACAATGTGACGGCGACACGCTGAAGGGTAATTTGCGATGATGTGCTACTTTACATAAAAAAAATTGAGTTTGTGTCCTCTAGATCATGAACGAACGAAAACAATCGTTACGTCTATAGATCTCTGCCAATTGAGGCGTCCGTCGTCGCACTAAAACTCACCTCAAGTCCCCTTCAATCACCTTATACCCCCAAACAAAAAAAGTCATGACTGTCATTAAACCGAAAGCACACAGAAAGGCACACTTGCATAAAATACGTATATACTCAAGTAAAAAGGACGCATAAACAACGACAAGAAACGCAGATCGACAATTTGACGCGAGCGTGACAGAGGAGAGGGAAGAAGAAAAAAAAAAGTATAAAATAATTGTAATGCGATGCGATGCGTGGATGCGTGCATGAACGGGTGGTATGGGGTTGGGTTGGGGTGATATGCTATAGCGAAGGATATGGAAGTATAAAGTTGAAAAATGAATGCGTTGCGTCAAAGAGAGCGAGGGACAGACAGACAGATAGACAAGACACCCGAACCGTCCAATGCATGCACATTCCACACCGGAAATACCTGATACTCGATACGTTTTATCCATTGCAAATAGCACATAGGGAAACGGGAGTGGGAATAGAAAAATACGCACTCCTCACCCCCTCAATACTTGCTTATTCTGGTTTCATGCGATATATCACGGCAGCGGCCGCGACACTCAGGACGAGAACGCCAATGGCAGCTGTTATCGTTGTTGATGCCGAATGCAGCTACGCTCAAGGCGTTAGTACCAGTGGTTATATGCATGCGGAAAAACACTCACCCGCTGCGTCACCTCCGTCTGCGTCTGCATTTGTAGGTGCACTTTCTGTCCCACAGTATCCGTACCCCCGGCATCGGTAACAGATGATTCTGGAGTGAGAGGTTGCACGCCCTCGTGCTTCTCCAACTCGCCCTCTGCTTCAGGCTCGCTTCCCACAATCGACGGTCCAGGTGAAGGGGATCGTGATCGACCTGCATCACCGTTCAAAATCCCATTTCCATCCTTGTGCGCATCATCATCCAACTCGATGGAAGACACAGATGGAGATCTCGAACGTCTTCGTCTTCGCGCTTTCCCCCGACCAGGATTAGAAGCGACGCTCACAGGACTTGGAGGCGTAACTAGTCCTCCACCTAGAGGGTTCGTCCCGTTCGCAGTATGCAGCTTGAGATCACCGTTTTGAAGTCTTGCATGCGTTTGCGCTTGTACGTGCGAGGCAACGACAGTCGATACCCGTGCGTCTAATCCGTTTTCTAGCCCTTCAAGGGCCCGGCGTAGCCGTTCACGCTCTGCCCCCCATTCTTCTTGCGCTGCGCTCCATTGCCCTTCTACACCCTTCTTCCACTCTGCCATCAACGCAGTCAACCCTTCCGCAGGATCCGGTTGCTGCTGTTTCTGTACGCGAAGCTGGGCCTCTACCGCGCTTTCTACGGCCTTGGCGAGTTGGGCCTCCACAGCTGCAGCGATCTGCGTCTCGAACTGCCGGTCTGCAACCAGCGCCTCCAGCGCGGTGATCTTGTCCTGCAACACAGTGATCGTGCCCTGAGCGGCAGCATGTTGCGCCGCTAGGGAATGGTTGACTTCTACAGCGCTATCTATGCGTCCGCTAAGAGCTACTAGCCGTGCTGAGAGCTCGTCTAGTGCAGGGTGCGATGGCTGTGGTGAAGGAGATCGTGGTCGTGGTCGTGATGTCGAAGGTTCAGTATCCGATGCACGGGCATGCATAAGCTCGTCCTCGTCCATTCCCATCCCCGATGGTTCTGGCGTCCGCGGCCTACCCAGCTCCTCCCTCCTCTGTGCACGCTCCCTATCCTCCTCGCTCTCATCCTGTTCTTCGCTCTCGTCCTCTTCCTCGACGCGTTCCAACTCATGCGGGGTGATTGTACGAATGCTAGATCCGTCGTCATCGTCTTGTCCACGGCGACCGCGCTCCAGGTCTATGTTCATACCATTGTCGTGCTGGGAACGTGCGGATGAAGCATGGATGAGGTCGCGGAGAGCTGCAACCTCGGCCTTAATGGCCTCGTGCTCTGCAAGCATGTCCTCTAGTGCGCGGACCTTGTCGACATGGCTTGCGAGGCTGGCTTGGGTCTCGTGCAGCTCTGTGCGCAGCTCGGAAAGGGCAGGGTGCTCCGGGGGAGGTGCAGGAGGTTCTGGATTTGCGGGCGCGGCAGATGCGGGTGCGGGCGCAGAATTTGCAGAGGCTTGTTGTGAACGTACGGGAGGGAGTGATTGAGGGAAGTGCGGTAGGTTTTGGGGCTGTGAGAGTGGAGATAGTCAGTATGTATGGATGTAGAGAGTAATGGAGGACGGACCACCGAGCCACCGAGCGTGTCGTGAATATCATTCATCACAGTGCTTAGGGAGTGCAGTTCTGTACCGGTCTCGCGACTCTTCTGGAGTTCACCCTGAAGCCTACTTAATATGTGGTCAAAGGTTAGGCCATTTTTTCCCGGTGGACGCATACTGCCGCCCATACCGCCGAGCTGGCTCTGTAGGGCAGGGCGGCGCTGTGGATGTGCAAAGCTAAAGTTATTACCACTTCCAGATGATGAAGTGGCGGGAGGAAGGACGGAGGGGATATTGGGAGGAAGAGAGTTGGATGATGGGATGGCCTCTACGCGGGCAGCGAGGTGCGCATCTTCGTCTGTGAATACGCACATGACGCGTGCAGCGACTTTGTGGTGGATTGTGGTCTTGTTGTCTTCACCAATAATGTCGATACCGAATTCCTGCGAACGGGTTGGGTGGGTCAGACGGGGGAAAAGTAAGGGAAAACATACCACGATATCATCATTTTTGAGCTCGAATGGCTCGGATTCGACTCCTTCTGGGCTGAGTCGCTCGCCATTGATGAACGTGCCATTAGAACTTTTCACGTCTTTGATGTATATCTTCCGCAACGTCCGTCAGTCTTCCCCCTCGAAAACAAGGAACAAGACACACCTTTCCACTGTCCTCCCAAATCTCTGCATGTTGTCTGCTTAGTACTTTTGAGTCGAAATAACCGTTTCTCTCTCCTGGGATTGTCTTTGTGTTTGTCTGGCGCCCGATCTTTACGCGCTGGCCATTGTGAAGGGAGATATGTTTTGGGATAAAAGTGTCGTTTAGAGGATAGAGGTAGAGAGAAGGATATGGCGGGTGTACATGTGGAGAGGAGAAGGGTTGAGTCGGGGCCATCGCTGCTAACGGCGGTCAAGTAAATTATCGTCAATCCCTTCTAGCCGCATCCCACATCCCACTTCAACGCTTATGTAATAATTACCTAATTTATCCATCCTCTGCGCACGAACCGGTCAACATTCCTCGTGCCAAGTATCAAGCAGACATGCATCTTTCATTTCTGATACACATTCATGAGCGGCGTTTTCTGGCGAAACAAACCTAACCAGTTAACTGGAATTGACCAATTGTGAATATTTTAACATTAAATATTTAGGAGCGTGACCAGGTGAGTTTTTCCCATTTCATCACTCTGGCGCCCCACTGACATTGAGCAAGTACCAACATTGCTCAGGCTCTCGCTAGCACGAGCACGCAACCATTTATCTGTCTACAGGAAGATGAAATACAGATTAAACGCACAGACCCCTTAGTGGTTTGAATGACGAAATTAACTGCAACACGACCTCCAACATGTGATACAAGCAAGCCTCGAGGTGCCTACAACTGTGCTGTGCAAACTTTGTCATCTAAGCCGTAAAGCTACCTGATCTCCCAACTACGTCCACCATAACTACCTCTCTTTTCGCCGCATTGCTTGCGTAGCGCTAAACTCGTTTATTTGAGTATTATGTCTTTTAATCATCTTTTCGTGAATATCTTTGTTAAATATATGGACTCAAACAGCTCCCCTCGTAAGCAGATTCCATTAGGACGTGAGGATGAGACCCCTCGTAACCCTTTCGCTCCATCTCTGACCAGATGGTCTTCTATTGCGGGTTGTGGTTGTGTAGTGGCAGA
This sequence comes from Suillus variegatus, assembly GCA_016647645.1. Classification (NCBI taxonomy): domain Eukaryota; kingdom Fungi; phylum Basidiomycota; class Agaricomycetes; order Boletales; family Suillaceae; genus Suillus; species Suillus variegatus. The sequence goes on from JABBWF010000400.1 coordinate 15,677, forward strand.
AGGTTGTCCTCAGGTGAGCAGTATTGCTAACTCTTGAAGATCACAATTTGATTGATATGTATGTCCAAGACCTGGTTCTATCTTTAGGTCGGAGTCCCGATTGAGTCAAAATGATAGCCACATTCTACCTTCTGCCATAGACGTATCGTTCTCAGAATATCACCAGCCCGTGAGTGGTATATGCTAATCTTTGTCTATAAAGGCGAGATGCTTCGCTCTGTCACTCAGATGTTGTCTCTTTCGTGTCTTAGGACGGTTTGCAGCGTAAACGCGCGCTTACGGCTCCGACGGCTCTAACTCACGTGACCGAACTGTCAAGATGCGGTCCCTACAACTGACTTTATTATGGACACACGTGGGAGGGGCGCCAGCTGCGTTGACTTCTACCCTGCCTCGGATAGCCCATAACTCGTCACGACAGGTGATGACCGGACTATCAAGATTTGGGACTACCTTAACAAAAGCTGCGTGCAAACGATGGAAGGACGTACGAACGACCCAAGCTTTGCTGTATTCCACCCCAACGTGCCCATCATCAGCAGCAGTGAAGACGGTACCGTAAAGATATGGAATGGCGATACGTGAGAACACCCTCAGCTATGTACTCGAGCGCGCATGGTGCATCTCGCTGCGCCGAGATGCGAATGAGGTGGCTGTCGGTTTTGATGAAGGTATTGATGTGATCGGGGACGAGTTAAGGAAATGGCTATCCTGATCACTTTCTCAAGTATCGTTCTCGATGTTCATGCTCACGGCCAATTATATGACACTTTGTCCTGAGTTAAACTTTGTCGTGATATGCGGCTATACTTTTTTTCCTTCGTGATTCCGTGAACAAGGTGTCGAGGTTGGATATTCTGGGATGGAAATACTCTGTGCAGACTGCACCCAAAGTTTTGCCAGTTCTGTTTGTGAGCGGCAAAACTGACCCCAAGTAATCCTACTAGGCCAACAAGTATGCGACACATAATTAATACCCGCCTCTCTTCGTTGGTAGACTCTCGGATGCCCAGGTCGACTATCTATCCCCGAGGAAGTTTTGTGCCACTCTCCAGTTCGTTCTGGACTTCCGCAACTTCTACTAGTAAAGTGGCCAGGCACATATCCGAACTTACGCCGTAACGGCGCTACTAGTGCCGGCACCGCGCTGCAACGATTCGCGTCAAGTGCCAACGTTTGGCCACCCAAGGTATGGAATATCCCAAAAACATTTCCATGCCGACCAGATACTTCTATAGTGCGCGTGGTTTCTATACCAAGCCTGTTCAAACAAATAGCCTTTGCGCAGATGAGTCAGCTCGTGAACAAAAGTGATCAAGCTTGTTCCTACTAGACAGTAAGACTGGTCGTGGAGGACGGCGCTGACAATGGTAGTTTGGGTATATATATACTGCAGGTACCCAATGATAAGCAACGACCATAAGGAGACAAAGTAATGGTATTTCAAATATCATCCTGTTGAGCGCCGGACCCAACGTTCGACCAGAATGTCACCCAAAAGATTCGCAGGCGATGCTGGCATCGCGAAGTTCATTTCAATGACGTTATACGATTGTTCGGTTTAGCCTCGCATGAGGGTATAAAGCTGGCATCTACTAGACCCTAACCCCCATTTCATTTTTTGCACCCCACCAAAAGTTCGAGCAGTATGAAAGTCACTCCAGCTTCTGTCACTCTTTTAGTTGTTGCCGCTCTCCATGACCTCTGCGTAGCTGTACCTGCCAAACGTGATGATACCAGTATCCCAACAGGTGAGTTAATTGCTTACCCCATCTGACTCAATGATCTCATACCATCGTGTCATTAGACATTCAGATTCTGAATTTCGCACTCACACTTGAACACCTCGAAAATGCCTTTTACACTCAAGGCTTGCAGAAGTATACCCAGCAGGACTTCCTCGATGCAGACCTGCCCACCTGGGCGCGTGGACGATGGAACGAAATTGCACAACACGAGTCGACACACGTGTCGTTCCTTGAGGGCGTAATTGGTGAGCAGGCGGTACAGCCATGCACCTACAGTTTGTGAGTAGAGATTTTATGAAAATAATTTATACGGCACTGAATGGGCTGTGGGTCGCGTTAGCCCTGACACAGACCCAATTTCTTTCGTAACAACTAGTTTCATGTTGGAGACGGTTGGCGTTTCAGCATATTCTGGTGCGGCGCAGTTCCTGTCCCAGTCGGTAAGTTGTGGACCAACCTTTCGGTTTGATCGTAATCGTGTGTTTATTTCATCATGCTTTCAGGATTACATTACGTCCTCGGGTGCTATCCTAGCTGTTGAAGCAAGACAATCGGCATGGATCAACTCGGCGGTTTTGAAAGCTAACCCGTGGAACACTGCGTTTGACGTATGTCACCATGCTTGTCGCTTAAGATCGCTACTCACGTCTGTTTAGACCCCACTTTCCCTCAATCACGTATGGACACTCGCATCAGGCGTCATCGTGTCATGCCCTTCCTCTAACATGCCACTGCCTGTGAAAGCGTTTCCCGCGTTATCTTTCCCTGCTGGTGCTCAGCCAGGCCAGACTGTCCAAGTTTCTTTCAACGCAACAACGGTACCGTCGGTACCTCCACAACTTTATGTTGCGTTCATTGCTGGCCTCGGCGCTACTTTTGTGCCACTGAGCTCTGAAAATACAGTTGAGATTCCATCGACATTACTGGGTGTCGTGTTTCCTATAATCACTTCCAGTAGTACGGCGGTGACTGACAACGTGACGATTGCTGGACCCGCCTTTTTGAGTTTCCACTTCAACTCTGATGGCGAGGACGAACTCTAAAGTCCTCTTTGTAGTTATGCTGCTATATCGGATTTTTTCTTCTTTTTGGTTCGTATCTAGTGTATCGATGGAAATTTAAGTATATCTACTCGCCAGAACATTCCCCGTAGTACTTGTATGTACGGACACATGTTGTTTCTTTCGCTAGAGCGTTCTGTGCGTCATGCACAATTGCAATCTAGATGTGAAATATTTTACAAATACTGTGTTCGGTATATCGTCCTCCAGGCAATCTAGCAACGTCTCTGACCTCATGTGTAGGCAGCCGCAGACCAGCTTGATAATATCATAGAAGGAAGATGAACGTTCCTTCATTGTCGGCGTATCGGCCATCACCTGATCAGAGAACTCGTAAGTCTCCCCCTGCAGGGTGCTTTACGTTGATTGCGGTGGTTCTCCGACGTTATGCATTATGCATTTATATGACTTTATATTCCAATATAACGAAAACAGATCATATATCGGCATATATGCCAGTACAGATCTGCGCCTCACTGACTCACTGACGTGCATGCTTTGACTGGCTCCGAGTAGGTTCGGAACCAGTCGATGACAATGTATTGGCATGTTACCCTCTTAAGATCTTACCTTTTACTCTCCAGACACATAGTGTCATCTTCCAACTTCCTTGCGATTTGATCAACCCACAGATTTGATTGCATTTGGAGGCTGACAATGGATTGGCTTGATCCAAAATTCGCCGTCATGGATTATAGCCAAGAGGCTGACATGGGCTGACATGCCTGCTAGTACACATATAAAGTATTCTTTGTGAGCCGCTTCTCTTTTCTTCTTTGGACGATACCCACATTTTTCAGCAAAACCCTACTGTATACCCTTGTATTATTGACGTTTCACGATGAGGGCCATATTGACGTTTCTCGCCCTTGTCATCCTTTCCTCTTCCGTTCTCTCCCTTCCCTCAGAGCGGCGTGATGGCGATAGCGCACTGACGGGTGATGTTAATTTCATTTCTCGAAGCTTTAAACTGACGAATACTACAACAGAGATCCAAGCTCTAAATTTTGCTCTCTCCCTCGAACACTTCCAGTACTACTTCTACAAACGGCTGTACCAATATGAGCCGCAGGACTTCTCCAATGCTGGTCTACCGCCCTGGTCGCAGGGGAGATACGCACAGATATTTTCCCATGAGCTTACGCATGCTCAGTTCCTTGAGAATATCCTGGGTGACAATGCTGTTGAGCCATGCACATATAACTTGTCAGCTCGTTTCTTGTCCTTCTTTCACGTGTGGCCTGAATGAACCCTCCGTCAGTCCAGACTCCGATCCGAGATCATTCGTGAAGACCAGCAACATTGTGGAAGCAATAACATCCTCTACGTATACAACTCTCGCGAAATATCTCTCCGATCCTGTACTTCGATTTCTATCGCTCTATATTGGGATCCAACTCAAAAGCATTTTAGGACTATGTCATTTCTATCAGCTCTATCCACTCCGTGGAAGCAAAACACTCAGCGTGGATCAACGCGGACATGCGTGAAGGTGCTGCTTGGAGCACAGCATTTGATGTACGTGGCATCTCATCTCTCAACATACATTTTGAGACCAACAATCAACAGGCGCCACTGAGTCTGAGTCAACTATACACGATGATGAGTGGCTTCATCGTATCCTGCCCATCCTCCAATTCGCTGCCGCCGATCAAAATATTCCCCTCACTCACGTTTCCCTCCTACGTTATCCCAGGGCAGACTGTACAAGTGTCGTTTTCGCCCGCAGCTCCGGAACGCGATTCACAGACGTTGTACGCCTGGTTCATCTCAGGGTTCGAAGCGCTCGTTGTACCTCTCAACGCTGACATGACGGTCACCATCCCGGACACGCTGCAGGGTTTTGTGTTCTCGGTAATCACGAACAACAGGGAGAGCGTGTCCGACGATGCTACAGTTGCTGGGCCAGCGTTCTTAGTCTTCGATTATGACTACCAAGGAAACGATCAGTCGCTACCCATGTGAAGAAATCAATGATTTCTTAAGTGCGTCCGAGTCGTTAAACTACATTCCATCGACTTGTACATTTATTGCCGAAAACTACTTCAATTTTCTCCACTATCAATATCGGGATGCTGGGGCTCCAGGCTCTCCGCCTAATGCAACGATAGCGTTTGCTGCCACCGACTCAGACATTGCACCAATGTCAGAAGCGACATTAATCTACATGACGCAAAAAGAGTGAGCTATAAACGGGGATTTTCAGTCAAGTGATCTCACTATGTCGAAGCCTTCCTGAGCACGCTTAAGGGCCTGCTTGCCTGAGCTGCAGTAAATTGCGCTGGGCCATCAATGGATCAGTGACAATTAAGTAGCAGAAGATTTAGCACACATGCTTACCACTTCTTTCCTTCCTTGTGTGTAGCTCTGAGAACATCTTGGATGACAGATTCCACGTCAGGGTGTGGATCGGGAGAGGGGGCAGGGTATCCCAAGGACAGGGAAAGATCGTAAGGACCAATGAATAAGCAATCTACAACCAAAGATCATATTAGCGGTGTGCGCAATTACTTATACCCAACTCACCAATGCCATCTACAGCAGCAATGGCCTCAACATTTTGCACGGCCTCCTGCGTTTCGATTTGTATCATAACAACTACATGTTCGTTCGCAGATTGGATGTACTCGGTAGCATCGATGCCCCAGACGCCATGAGTGAATGGACTTCCAAAGCCGCGCCGGCCTCCCGGAGGGAAGCGACTGTCGGCCACGATCTCCCTCGCCTTCTCAGCATTAGAAACCTACAGCCCAGCACAGGGTCTAACAACGTTCCGTTCCATACTCTCCCAAAACCACTCACCATAGGAACAAGCACACCCCGTGCGCCTGCATCAAGCGCGTATTTAATCTGCCACGACGTACTATTGCTGAAACCCGTGGCTGGGATTCTCACGAGCGGGCTCGGCGCGTTGGGTCCAAGACCAGTGATAGCCTGAATGGATTCTGCAGCGCCAGGCTGGAGCGATGTGAGGCCGTGTTCGCAGTCTATCATCACCCATGAGAGGTAGGGGCTGGCTTGTGCGACCGCGCGTGCGTTCAGGATACCTGGGAGGGTGATCCATGCGCCGAATGCGGGCTTGGAGGCTTTGAATGCTTGCAGGAGTGCGTGCGTTGTCATAGCTGGAGATTGAGCGTATTCGGGTCTGGAGGTGGGTTTATATAAGGAGGGCCACGATTATAGTCATGAGGGGTGTTTGGCGGACCGATTTGAGCCGCTGACGCCTTAGCACTATTGAATGTGCATCATCATGCTAAATAAGCCTAGGTCAATCAATTTGAAAGCTGTTAGTGGTATTCAAATGGTCATCTGAGTTAATCTCATGAGAGTGTGTGCTGTACATTACCTGTCAATGCGCACTGCAGCATCATCACTTAGATGGAGAAACAAATATACAACGACCGCAAATTCAACAGACAGAATCAATGGGTTAGGAAGTGGCATCCAACTGGTGGGTCTTCAAGCCTACCAATAAAACGAAATCCATTACATTCGACTGGTGATAAAAGGAGCTGTGATTATGCGTGCTCGGCGGCAGTCGCAGGTTGTATGGGAGTAAAAGTATCGCGAGGGCGCCATTCACGTTCTGTTGTCCAGTATCGTATCCACCTCCACTCCTTTCCCGTCTTTTTATGTACCTTCTCGATGGTCTTGAGGGCGTCCAACAACCAGATATTGGGCTTCTCTGCGTATCTTGCCCTAATCACGCTTTCCTGTGGAGCCTTGACGGGAGGTTTGTCTTGGACTTGTTTGTGGAGCTCTTCATACAACGCCTTGGCCACGATACGTGCATTTGCCGAATTATCTTTGAGACATGCGACATAGAGCATGGAACAAGCAGCCAGGTCGGATGAAACAGGTGGGAGTTTGTAGACACCAAATAGAGCTGCGACAGTCATAGAGTCCGAAAGTGGGCGCTTGTCATAGACGGAGTGCAGCATATGTCGTGCGGCGAAGAGAGAGCTCAAAGCCAGACCGTATTTCGAATGGTCTCCAAAAACCTTGAGTGCGAGTGTCGGGCAATCCAGCTCCTCACAGCGACCTTGGTTTATCTCAGCAGAGAACGGGGCAGCGATAGGATGCTGGACTCACGGACGAAAGCCTCTGCGTGTATGGGGCGGAACTCCTTGCCTGAGTCTCTCCACCTCGGAAACAGCTCTGCCACCGTTTCCAGCTGTTCTGACGAGCTCGCGAGCTGGAACAACCGAAGCCATGCAGTTTGGCGTACTTGGCCGGCTTTGATGGCACGTTTGCGTCCTGTGCGGTTGGTCACGTACTCCACGAGTTCGTAGAACTGTGGTTCTCGACGCGCAGCGGCGTCCTGAAATTTAGCTTTTGAGGCGGTAGTAGACTTGGAGGGATCAGGTACTGAAGTTTCAGATGGAGTCACAGACGAGAAGAGGTCGTCATCCCTGGTCTGTTGAACTGCATAAAATTTGTTGAGCACTTAATGATGCTCTGCTGCCGTGCACCTCACCTACAGTCGTCAGATGGAAATTTCTGCGACACACTGATCGATTGGCGGCGCTTGCTAATCGAAAGAGCGCCTGAGGCCGGGAATTTAAGGAGAAGAGGCTGGCCATTTTACGGTGCATCATTCACAGCTTTGCGGCAGAAACATGAAACTGAAATTTCTTGTCAAACATTGCCAAACAAAGGCCGAGTTGATTTGATAATATCATTTTGATTCTTCTACTCACCCATGTGCAGGCTCAGCGCTCCGCAGAATACCCGGAAAGTCATTAAATCTTAAGACTCGAACTGGATCGTAGCTACGGCCGACGACGCGGAAGGCACGAATCTGCTGCAAAATGTTCCAGATGAATAACGCTTCTCCGCCCAACGCCAGCGATATCTTATCTCAGACTTTGCATGATATTTGACTCATTCCAATTGCCTCTTATCTGGTTTCATTCCGAACACTTATCATGATATCGTCGGGGAACTCAGTTGATAGGCACAGTAGTAGACGTCCATCCATGAATTCATACTTTCGGATTTCGAGGATAATACTTCGTGGTGTAGATCTTCCCTTGACCGGATCACTAGTACTGACTTGTCTCTCAAATTAGCTGCTCCGCACTATCAGCGAACTTCAGCTCGTGCACGAAGGCGTGCAGCACTGCATATCAAAATCAACACTCGGAGATCTCATACGTTGATGATAACTCCGCTGCTGTACTCATCCGACGGGCAGCCGCAGAAGTCTTGTCCGAGACCGGCGAATTATCCATATTCCGTTTTTTCACCTAGCTTTATGCATTTCACAACTTGCATGCTGTCGATCGTGTCTATGACTCTCAGACGGCGATACCCTGATATTATCTGGGGCATACACGGCATGGGAGCCATGCAGACGGAGAGTGCAACGAGAGAGTCCCAGCAGGTGAAGTAGTAACCCCCTTTCTTCGCTGAGGTGGAAAAAAGGGAGGAAATCGTTGACTGACACACAAGCTCTATGGCTCTCTTGTGCTTATTTCAGGCAAGGTTATCATGTGGCACGTCAGCAGCCCGTCAAATCCGACTGATCTCAGGTTCAGGGCTCGCTGGCACCATTTCTTCGAACACGGCGGAATACAAGGGAGAATTCGGGTGTTCCAAACTTATCTTAAAAGTCCCCTAGGCAATTGGACTACAAACGTTTGTTCCTGATATGTCAGGCTCCTTATTTTTTCCGGATGTGTTCGAGTTCACGTTCTATTTATACCGTGCTAGCGGTATTCAGCATCTACATCGCATAGCTGCGTGTCCATGTATGTCGATGCATTCCCCATCCGGGGATGAAGGCCTGATAATCGAGTTAGCCGTGTCGTTTTTGGGCGTGCGTCGACGTGGCCTATTGGCCATGCTCTGATTGTCGCCCCCACCGTGCAGCCAATTCACTGAGGCGGGCTACACGCATTTTCAGCAACCGTACGGTATCGTCATTGAACCCGTCTAGTGATCGGTATCCCAGTTCCAAAGATAGAATGTCCGAGGGCTTTCATTGGGATGAGGGTTAGTATACTTGTGAGGATGCAGGCCACGCACATTGCTCGAAGTAGGGATCCTCGGGGACGCGCTTTTACGAGGCACATTCACAGAACAAAAATAACAACGTCACGAGGACGGGCCACGTAGGTGACTCGAAGCGAGATTGAGCCACTCCTCTTAGCAGCATATAGCATGATTTATAGAGCGATGCTCAGTCGGATGATGCCTGATTTTTTGATGCCGTATAGCCCATATCTTTGACGCCCGCTTCGGATAATCTTCAGTCGTGTGAGCAGATGTGCTAGATGTTCCCGACGGTCGACGGTCGGCATAGAGTGTGACTACGATGAGGCCGTCAGCGCGCAGTACTCTTTGTAATATTTTGCTTGCTTACTACGCGTATTATTGTAGGATGGGGGCCGTTCTCCACATGCTCTGGTACGTTTGGATGCGGAACGAATAGGTTCCGCCGGAGATGAATATGGAAAGCTTGCCCTTCCGAGAGGGACCATTGCACCCATTTGACCTTTTTACTGCTTCTCCCGCGACTAACTGCAAGATGTGACGGGATGAAATGTCAACATAGCCCTGCATAGCCTACAAGCAATACAAATGACACTGCAAATGTACAGCAACGTCTACAAGTGCTGCGAGGTGACGAATTCGTATTTGAAGGGGAATTCCGAACAAGCACTAGGCTGGTACTAGAGGTTCCGTCAGGTACACATACCTAGTACGTCCGCGGTCAATCGTCCTCTACTTCTCCACCAAGACTTCAAGCTTGTCAAGTTGCCAGTAAAGCTCTCACGAAATGGTGACAACGATTCTCATGCAGGTGAGGATGTCACAATGTTTTCTGATCGTGTCATGACAACACTTTGTTCATAATAGGTGAGTACCAGTTCGAGTTGAAGGAGTTGCGGTACGTAAATATAAGCAAGGGTCACCTCGAAGGAAGGCGGGGAATCAGTAGCCAAAGGTAGTTTAATCCGGGCCCATGATGGGAAGCGAAATGATCTTTTTCTAGAAAGAGTTCACGTTGGTGTTGAGATGGTATGTTGTACGACGCACGGGTGCCATATGTCAATCAGGCCGAGCTCAGGTTTGGCGAGTTAATTATGATTTGGTATGATGGAAAACGGCGTGACCAGAATATGTTGGCCCGGCGGCGTTGTCATTGTTTTTTAATTTAAGAGTTTTATGAGAGGTACTTCGGAGTATTACATAATCAAGTATATCGTGCATACTACTACTAGTTAGTATCATGATCGAGTCGAATGTAGGAACAGCGAGCTTATCGCGCGCCCTGCAGACCGCTCTTTGAAAAAAAAAACATTGAAAAGGAAGGTTTAAAGGTCTAAGGGGAAGGTGGATGCCGCCGTCAGCCTGAATTCAGACTCCGCGCAGGTGGTGGATGCCGTACTAGTTGTCGTTCATTGGATGATAACCGAAAGTACAGCTTATTCATCATTTCTCGTTATCTCTTGCCAAGTACTTAAGACAGCGGTAGCATGAATTCACGCACGCAACTAGTCCGAGTCAGGTCCCACAGATATTCGTATATCTACCCACACCTGGGCTCCCTTTTCCAAGGAGCGTACGTTCTTTTTTGCAGGAACATTAATTCGCCCCAGCCCCCCTCATTGTCAACGCGTATTAAGGGCAAAATGGTGAACGTTACCTACGATGCTTGTGAGTTCCCTACGTCATTCTCCTAAAAAATACTCAACGCAATGCTGTCCAGCTGGCGACCTCTATTCGTCTACTGGAACCATATTCAACTTGGGCGATATTGCCTGGACATTGGCATCAACCGCCTTAGTATGGATCATGATACCTGGGGTTGGCTTCTTCTACTCCGGTTTACTCAGGAGGAAGAATGCTCTCAATATGATCTATCTCAGTATGATGACCGTTGCTATGGTCTCCTTCCAGGTCCGTCGCACTTTGTGAGATTTTAACTACCCTCTATGTGCTCATCGACATTGTAGTGGTTCTTCTGGGGCTATTCTTTAGCTTTCAGCGAAACTGCCAGCCCCTACATTGGCAACCTCAGTATGCTTTCCCTCAGAATTCAAAGTCTCTGCTTTTGACAGCTATTCGTCAGAATACTTCGCCTTGCGAAATGTACTAAACCAACCTTCTATCGGTAGTGCAAGAGTACCGGCCATCGTATTCTGCGTCTTCCAGCTTATGTTCGCTGCCATCACGTACGTCATGATTAGTATTGTCTCTTATTCAGAACACTCATGTCACTCCAGTCCTATGATCGCCATTGGTGCTGTCGCAGAACGCAGCCGCTTGGGTCCTCTCCTGGCTTTCGTTTTTATTTGGTCTACACTCGTTTATGATCCCATCGCCTGTTGGACATGGAACTCCCAAGGCTGGTCGTACGTCCTTGGTGGTCTTGACTTCGCCGGAGGTACCCCAGTGCACATCTCCTCTGGTACTGCTGCACTTGCCATCTCACTCTACCTTGGCAAACGTCGCGGATATGGCACCGAGCGTCTCGCCTACAAGCCTCATAACACAACTTATGTCATTCTGGGCACCGTATTCCTATGGTTCGGCTGGTTCGGCTTCAATGGTGGCTCTGCCCTCTCCGCAAACTTGCGTGCAACCCAGGCGTGCATTGTTACCAACCTTGCGGCAAGCGTTGGTGGTTTGACTTGGATGCTCTGGGATTACCGTCTTGAACGCAAGTGGTCCGTTGTTGGTTTCTGTTCTGGGGCTATCGCGGGTCTCGTTGCTATCACTCCTGGTTCGGGTTTCGTGGGTTCTCGTGAGTTTTACTTTTTTAGAATCCGTTGAAATTTTTTGAGACGTGAATTAGCCGCTGCTGTTCTGTTCGGCTTCATGGCTGGTACCGTCTGCAACTTTGCCACCCAACTCAAGTTTATCTTCAAGTACGATGATACGCTCGATGTAGGTGAACATCCTGTGTGCGTGGAATCACGATGCTCATTCTACGTTAGATCTTCGCATCGCATGCCATTGGCGGTATTGTTGGCAACGTCCTTACTGGTCTCTTCGCTCAATCAAGCGTTGCTGGTGCCGACGGCATCACTATGATTCCTGGAGGTTGGCTTGACCAGAACTACCGTCAACTCGGCATCCAACTCGCAGATTCTGTCTCTGGGCTTTCTTACTCTTTCGTCATGACTGTCAGTTTCATGTTTTCCCGCCCTTCTTTATCTGACTCTCGCTCGTCTATAGACCATCATATGTGGGTCATGCACTTTATTCCTGGCCTTCGGATTCGTTGCGACGAGGAGACTGAGATCCTCGGTGTCGACGATGCGGAGATGGGCGAATATGCATACGACTATGTCGCTCTTGAAAATGAAGTCATGCCTCGTAGCGAGTACAACGTAGGTGCGTCTTCCGGCAGCCGCGAGCCGCAGCACACCGCCGCAACGACATCGCAAATAAGCGAAGAAAAACATGCTGGGGAGGGAGGTGTCAGTCGTGTACAGTGAGTGAGGT
>JABBWF010000401.1:0-27865 GCA_016647645.1 Suillus variegatus
AATTTATATCATAGAATTATTCCTTCCCTTAGATTCCATCGTATGGTAGTTGAGTGCTTGACTCAAGGCATAGTCCATGTTCATCTGCTGATTATTTTTGAGATCAGTAAGACCGGAAATGCATGTAACCGGATGCAATGTCTATTTACCTTTCACCCTTCTGAAAATCCACCATGGAATGTGGGACAAAACATCCATGCCGTGCACATGCACATCCTCCTATACCAGTGGCCTCTAGCTTTTGTCGGGAGGCATTTGCTTGATTGACTGCATGGTGATTGTTACAATCTGACTTTTGGACACGGTCTTGGCAACAGCCAAATAACTCTTGTATCTTTCATCTCCGACCATGAATGCAAGACCATCCATCAATGATACTTCATCGGATGGATTCACCGGATGGAGGTGCTCGGCTTTAAAATTACCATCCATGACCAAAGTCCTGGTGAAGAGCCAGGAAGGGGTGTCATCAGGCTGAGTGGCCGTACCGGTTGACCGGTCCAAATTTATCCCCGTTGAGGACATGCCGGACAAAATAGGGCGAGGTCACCGGTCTTAGGCTCATCGTTTTTATGGGCAAACCCATGCCACTTGTAGAGCTTACATTGACGCTATTGTCTGGCAGTCCTCATGAGCTCTCTGTAGCGATCCTGCAAATATTATTGTTCAATGACCGGCTGAAGTACAGAAAATGAAAACCGACTTACCGGAACCATCAATGGAAAGATGCTGGAGGTTAGCCTCCGGATCTTACTGTAGTAATTCATGGCTGATGTACCACATTCAAGGTTGTCTAGCAGAAAGTCGTCCAAGACAGAGAATGTGAATGCAGTTTTTGGTCTGGTGAAGGATGCTGGAAACAAGCCTGCTTGAAAGAGCTGCATATCCGGGTTTAGAGCTCCGGGGCAGTGGCAATACCATATGGATAGGGAGTGAACACCGGATTTGTCCACTATGGTTGTAGCCGGATGATCTGAGTCTGCGACAAGTGGAATGGAAGTTCCCTCCGGATAATCATTATGGTTTATATTTTCATCGGTATCTGACCATTCAAAGAGGTCTGATGAGTATTCAGTGCTGCTGGGACATGGAGTGCCATCATGAGCAAGGTGAATGTGCAGGCCGACTTTCATAAGTGAAGTTTCTTGAAAAAATGATCCGGTCCATTGACTGATGCGATGGAAAGGATGTCTTTGATGCTGGGTTCTGCAGCACTCTGTGCAAAACAGGGGCTCATTGAAACACCCGTGGCATTTATAAACCCCATCCTTCTTGCAAACTTCACAAAGCCGGTCCAGAGGAGGGGTTTCTCGGACCATGAGTAAATTTATGTAGTCCTTGAACTTGCGCTTCCATTGCCGGAGATATTCATTCTGACTCTGCATGATCCGGTCAGATGAAGACTTGCAGATATCAGAAGAACTTCTGCTTGCCAGAGATTTTGGTAATTTAGGCTGAGGCATGTAGCCTTGGTCAAAGTCAAAGTCAGCACCGTCATAGAGCATCTGAGAGAACCCGGCTGTTTGCTTTGAGGGAGATTTTGTTGGTGACGATGTCACCGACTTTGTTTTCGGGGACCATGAATCTTTCACCCAAGATGACCTGGTTCCTCTGGAAGTAGTTTTCTCCTTCAGTTTATATAGCTGAGGCAATCGTTTCTTCATCGGAGGAGTGTATGCGATTCCCTTTTGTTTAGTATTTGCCATGATTGATACCAGGACCTAAAGGATTGTTGGGCTGGGGAGTGCACTTAAGCTTGATGATCGGCAGGCATATAACTTTACACCTGTGCCTTCCTTCAACTCCGGCCTCTGAGCAATTTGAATCACCGGATTACCATTCCTGTTTGTCATTGAGGTACCAACTCCGGCCTCTGAGTGATTTGAATCACCGGATTACTACATTTTCTGTTCCTGTGTGTCAGTGAGGTTACCAGGCGATCAGAAATCTTGGAACATCATCTCTATTTAGGATATATTAAGGTCAGAGCAACTGAGTTTGCCATAAGTTTCGTCATTTCGGAGTCAGTTAATCAAACATCGTAATCCTGCCATCATCCCAATTCCCATGGATTTCTTCCGGTATAAATGTGTCTCCTTATGCTGTATGGCATATTTGAGAGTATTACTGTATGCTGCCTGTATACTATATGATAAACTTGGTCTAAGTTTGTGTGTTTTGCAGTCCTAAATTCTATGAACCGGAAACACAGGGCATGTTAAGCCTGAGAGTATCATGTTGGCAGACAATCTCTTGTTCGGTTTACTATCGGATACATGGTGGTGATTGGCTATGTAAGATTATACTGTATCCTTTCTTCTACCAAGACCTCAACTGCTTTGCAATGGCCCGATCCAACTCATCAGTACACAGCCCCCAAAAGACCAAGCAGAAATTGACTGAGGAAGAGCTGCTGGTCTTACAATCTCACCTAGAAGAATGGAAGGAAGCAACCGGTAAGGATAGGAAAACGATTTTGAGGGCGGTCATAAAAGAGGCCAAGATGCAAGCCCCTAAGATGGATGCCTGGCTGTTGAAGAAAAGGAAATCTGTAAGCAGCCCATCTTCTAATTTCATAAATGCTCATGATGGATGAAGATGTACCGGGACTGGTTATATAACCGGAGAGCTGAAAAGACACTCAAAAAACAAAGCAAGTTCAGTAAGAAATGGACTACCCGGTTGGTGATAGAACACCAGTACAAGAAGGAGATCCTTGAAAAGACCGGAGCAAGGCCAGGAGGGAAGGAAATGATTAAACACTACCAGGGTGCGGTCAATGCAATTATGGCCGATTTATCTGAAGAGCAGCTGGAGGAAGCAAATAAGACTGCGATAGAATGGTCTAGCAGTGCTCCTCCTACAGATGTCCAGGCTGAGTTTGCTCAGAAGAAAGCTCCTGGTATGATGAAGGATCTTGCGACTCAGTTATGGAGGCAGGCCGGTATGAGAATATTCATATTGTCTGCATGGAAAACCGAGGAAGGCGAAGTGAGGATCAATGGGTGAGTGACATTTTCATTCTCTCAACCGGTAAAGATGGCCTGATCTCGTCATAAGAATTGACTTCAATGAAAAGTTAGAGGGCAATAGTTTCACAAATACAAAGGACTGGAAGCCCATGTTACCAGAGTGGAATGCCTATGTCGGAGAAGAGTTTGGTAAGTGTCTTTTTGTGCAATGTTGATGTATCCGGTCAAGTACTTACACCATGTGATGCCAGCAATTGACCGGAATGATGATGACGATGGCAATGAGGATGCAGATGGAAAGGAGAGCAGAAACCAAAGGAGAAAGAAGGAGGAGTTCACTTTAGAGGTCGATGCCTATGGGCTTCCGGTCATACCGGATATTGAGTCCCTCAACTTAGAAAACAAAAAGTCTCTTATCTGGACATTCCTCACAAAACACTACAGTAAGTTTCACGAATGAAATATCTGCAGGGTTGATAAAGGAACTACTTATTTTGCAGGGTTTTGCAGTCAAAAGCCAAAGGCGTCTGTTCCTTGGTCTGCAGTGACGGAGGCTCAAGAGAATTTCATCGAGCCCAAGTTTTTACCTACCAGTGGAAAGATCAAGGACCCGTCCAAGCTTCAGTTGCATGAAGCTGACCGGCTCTTGCAGTTCTGGCATCAGAGACAAAAGAACAAGGTTCGGCCAACATTTGAATTCAAAGGCTGGCAAGACCATGAGAAGGAGATGAGGGAACCGGTGGAGAAGATCTCAGAGAGTGACTCTAGCACAACATGCAGTCCAGTAACAGCAAAGGCCAGAGGCCCGGTTCAAAAACCAACCGGCAGGTCGACTGGAAAGTCATCTGGCAAGTCAACCGGCAGGGTGGAACCGGAGTCAGGCAGTGAGGGTGAGGATGGTGAAGGTGAGGGTGAAAACGAAACTGGCAGGGTGGCACCGGAGTCAGGCAGTCCGGTTCAAAAACCAACCAGCAGGTCGACCAGAAAGTCATCTGGCAAGTCAACCAGCAGGGTGAAACCGGAGTCAAGCAGTGAGGGCGAGGATGGTGAAGGTGAAGGTGAAAACGACGAAGCCCGATTACCGCCGTCCAACCGGAAACTGACCGGAAAGCCAGGCAAAGCTGTCCAATCTATTCCGGTTAAAAAACCACCTGCCAAGTCAACCGGAAAATTATCCGGTAAGCCGGCTGGAAGGGTGGAACCAGGAGTCAAGTGGTGAGGACGAGAATGGGGATGAAGAAGGCGATGCTGAAGTCCAATCACCGCCCCTAGAGCGTCAATCTATTGGAAAGCGAAGCAGAGCAGTCAGATTTCATCCAGAGGAAGATTCCGGCCCATTGGTCAAGAATCTAAATCAAATGTCATTGGGCGCAACATACCACTGGAGGACAATGCTGTCACTCCTTCAGCAGGATCATCCAGCAATCATTCTACAGCCCCACTGCCTCCCAAAACTGCATCGAGAAGTAGCTTTGTTGGTCCTGCATCAGCCGGTCGAATGAAGAAGTCCGGTCAGAAGATACCTGCACCTAAATCAACGGCTCCTTCCACAACACAGAGCACTGGTAAGAAAACTAAAACACATGGAGCTCCCATTGATAAGCCCGAGCCAAAGCGCTCCACTAGAGCTGCAAAGCTGTCTTATAAAGTTAATTACATGCAAAGAGCGTAATCATCACATTTCATTGAATGTACTATACAAGGGGTGGAAAGTATCAATGGTATATATATAGATGTCATGTCGACAGTCGGTATATTGATATGAGTTGAAATGCCAACAATAACTCACTAGTGGCCTGAAGAACTTCCTCGCTAACAAGGGCTTCTTCCGGCGACATTGTACCATGAGCCCTTTCCATCTCCAACCAGTGTATTGCCAAGCGCAAGTCACCTACAGCGCGCTGAATCACAAATCCCATAGGTTCCGGTTCACTAACCATGGCTAAATTTGAATGAGTAACAGTGATATTTGATGGCATGATAAGACCTACACGACTGATATGGAAGACCATGTACCGGATCCAGTGTCTCGAATCCCATCTCCAAAGGTGTCTCTTCCGGTTGAATATTCGAATGATGGGCAAGATCATGTGCCGGATCTGTCCCAAAGCCCATGTCCAAAGGTGTCTCTTCCGATCGAAGACCCACTGAATGTACATGTAACACTGTAACCTAATACAATGATAAAACTCACCTGACTGATCCGGAATATCAACCGGATCAAGCACCGGAAGGCCTCTGGTCCGGATGATCATGTTGAACCACAGGTGAATTAAAACCCATGTCTAATGACATCTGGTCCGGATCACGATGTTGAACCGGAGGTGAATGAAAGCCCATGTCTAAAGACCTCTGGTCCTGGATCACGATGTTGAACCGGAGGTGAATGAAAACCCATGTCCAAATCCGGATGACCGTGTTGAACCGGAGGTGAATTGAAACCCATGTCCAAAGGGCTGTCTTTCACCTGAAATATCATTGACTTAATGATAATCATGAGTAATTCCATTCCTTGCATATTGAATCAACCAAATACCTGAGCCACCGGCCAGTCGATTGTTTGCCCAGAAGTTCGGAGAGCCGGTTGCCGGCTCCGCGAAATCATTGGTATTGAATGCATGGCCAGGTGGAAATCCCATGTCCAACTCGGATATAGGTGTGGCAATTGATGACCGGTTAGTATTGGACAAAGGAGGGAACCCCAAATCCAATGCGTCTGACACTGGTTGACTTGGGAACCGGTCAAAACCCATATCTAATGACCGGCTGTTCTCAATCCTGCACTCTGGCATCGTCAAAGTCTTGCTATCCTTCCACCGGTCATGAGCCAATGCAACATCTAGGTCTAGAAGGCATCAATAAGTAGGTGTATAGGTCAGCATGAGAGGACTTACAGTCGCCAATGTTTGAGCAATTCATTCCAAGGCTGTCGTGTCCCGGTTCCAATATGTCAAACACTGCCGGATCATGTGAGGTACCTTCTGGAAAGGCAGTTAATTTATTACCTTTGGCCCCGCTAGATAAGTGTAAATTATCCTCAATAATCTCTGAGGACGAAATTCTTTTCCTTCTTCTGCTGAATGAGTTGTCTAAATCAGTATATTTTGTGCGATAACCGGAATGTGTCATGGGTTGTTCCAAAGCCTGTCAGTGGATGCTCTACTCACACCAATTTGATAGCGATGATGTGGCAACAATGGCATTCACACAAGAACACATGGCAACTTTGGAGAAAAGAGAACCGGTACATTAATTGTTCCTTCGGCAAAATCCGAAATCACTCGAACATCCGGCAATTTTCAATTCTCTATTTCCTCGTTCCCTTCCGGATCTCTCTTGCAAGCCAACCTGCTACCGTCATTGTCTTACTGCTGATATGTCTTCCAACATTAGTCCTGCTGCTGCCGCCACTGCCAACCAGGCACTCATTGCCCTTCTTGGCAGGTTGAATCAGATGGTTGAAGAGGTTCTCCGGTCCCGGTCAGAAGATGAGAGGATGAGGTTGAGCAGAGTCATTGCATCTCAAATGGTGTGTTTGTCATTTTTTATGTATTGTATCCATTAATATCGTTAGAATGATGCCATTCACTCCTACCGGACGGCGGCTACCTACATCCCCCTTCGGCTGCTCTCTATGGCAGCTGAGATTCATAGAGCTCAGAGGGGTACCACGCGATTGGTGCAAGTACCGGATTGGACTCGTGTTGGCAACAATGAGGACATTTGCCGAGGACATCCATTATACCCCAAGACATTGGGTCCTCCTCCCACTCATACAACCCCTACCTCCACACCAACACTCCCATCTGGCCCTCCACCGGCCCCAGCACCAGCACCGGCTCCTGTACCGGCACCTGCTCCTCCACCAGCACCTGCTCCTGTACCAGCACCTGCTCCTGTACCGGCACCTGCTCCTCCACTGGCACCTGCTCCTGTACCGGCACCTGCTCCACCGGCATCTGCTCCACCGGCTCCGGCACTACCGGCTCCCAGCACAATCCACATTCCTGCCAATACAACATCTGGTGCCATTGCAGGCCCATCGAAACCATGTAAGCAACAATTCAGCACGAGTCCCCCACGTCAGGTCAAGAGGGCCTGGAAGGCTATCCCCAAGTCGAAGCCACTGTTGACAGACACGGACACTGACGGCGACACAGTTCGCATTGGGAAAGATAAGCCCAAGGTGAAGGGAAAAGGAAAGGGAAAGGCGAAGGCTAAGGCAAGGGCAACGTCACCGGATCACGATATCTGGCAAATGACGATGGAAGATGGCGATCATAATCTGGCAGTCATTGTGAGTTTCCGTTTCATACTTTCAACGCAACTGACAATATCGGTTAGCTCCGTAATCCAAAACAAACCATGGTCAAACAGGTATGTTTATTTTTTCAATATCAACACCGGCAATGTCATTGATTCGTACAGAAGTTGCCAACGATTGTCATTACCACTAGGCCAATGCCGCCCCCTCCAGATCAGAAGAAGAAGGCCGCTGACTCAGAGGAATACGAACCGGAGGAGGAGGAGGAGGAGGAGGAGGAGGAGGAGGAGGAGGAGGATGAAGACGCAATTGAGCCTGAGACACGGGTCAAACCGGGCGAGGGACGATTACCAGTAAGTTTTCATATTATTGAACCTATCGTGAGTATGGCTCATATAATCATGATAATAGTCCAAGTCCGGTACAGATCATACCAGAACAGCCAAGGACAAGGCAAAGACCAGGGGCAAGCGTCCACAGCCGGTAAGACATCCGGTAACTCTCCACCGGTAGTGCTATACTAATTCTTCATAGAAACCCATTGGTGCGCCTTTCCTACCATGCAGGAGATGCACAATTATGAAGGCGCAATGCGAAAGCTGGTTGACCAAAAGGGGTGAGGTCGCCCATACTTGCATTCTTTGCAACAAGTGGAGGATGAAATGCATCCGGCCGGATGATCCGGTCATACCGGCCACAGCCATAGTCACTCGCTCCAAGATGACCGGAAAGACCAAGACCGTTGGGCAGTCCAAGAGCAAAGGCAAAAGCAAAGGCAAGTATCTTATTTTCGCTGATATGTCTACTAATTGTATTCTTTTAGTCATCCAAATTCAGCATCCCAGTCCTATTCCGGAGGAACCGGATGTCGATGTTGATATGCTTGATGCCCCTTCACTCACCGGCACTGGTCATCCTGGCACTGCTACAGATGCAGGACCCGAGGTATCTGCCAATGATGGATTGATGGATTGATGGATTGAACCCGTGGATGACAGCACCCTGCCCCCAGCACCATTTATAGAGACACCGGATGACATCCGGTACTCGCCAGTCTATCCTTCTCATACTCGAAGACCCGCCTCTCCTGTTAACATTTCTGTACCTCTTCAGCCTCCCCAGCCCGGTTCTTTGACTAATGTGGAGATGGATGCCCTGTTGGCCCAAATTCAGATCGACATGGATCAGCTCCGGACACGTGATGACATAATTCATGATGACCTGTCCCATCGTATCGACCGGCTGCAAGCCAGCTGCACAAACGAATTCGCCTCCCAGAAGGGAGTGGTAGATCAGTTGACCTTTCAGGTCAGCGGTATCGCCCGGTACCTGAGGGACAACCACAGGGCCACCACAGCAGCGGGTTCAACTCCACCAGCATTCAATCCACCACCCATTGTCATCCCCGATACCCCCACATTCCCTGACTTTGGCTCAATCAGTGCCTTGGGTCGTGCCATCACCAACAATGTCTTCACTCCGGATGTGTTTTCGACCAACACACGTCCTGTCGGAGATGGCTCACCAGTCACAAGGCATGAGCAGGTACCAACACCCTCCACCTCTACCATCAACCCTGTCCCCACCATGGGGGAATCCGGTCAACACAGTCGTCCGGTTAGTGCACTTCCGGTACCGGCCACTACTGTCCCAATGGCATCTATGCCCTCCACCAGTACCCTTCGCACCATGCTCACTGGGCCACCAAATCTGCCGGCAGATGGTCAGTCCCTTTCGGCTCCTTTGCCGAACCGGTCATTTGCACCTCAATCAAGGCAACAAGGTCGGTCGGTGAGTGCTAGGCATGATAAGAACCCTTCTGGTAATAGGGCCAAGTAATGCCAGTACATGTAGTGTTTGTTTTGTCGATAAGGACAATCTAATGCCATGGTAGAATGTACTAGATGGTGTATTAGATTGACCGGTTAATGTATGTAGTATACCGACCGATGGGCTTGTGAAATGATGCATCGACCGGATAATGTAGCTACCGGATCATGGGCCAGTGATTATAGATGCACCTGCCAGATGATAATCTGACCGGATCTCCGGTGTATATCATTCGTCCGGCTCGGTCATTTCCATTTCACACCGGATTCGCTATTGGAGCAGATTCCTGTAAGTCTATGCTATATACCCCCGGCCCATCCGTTTACCTTGGGTACACATCCGGCCGTCCCACTCGTCTCCATCGTACACAAAATTTGGTATTAATAATGTCATGTATACTAGTAAATTCCTATATCACTATCTATAATGTATGCTCTCGGCCCATCTGTATGTGTCGGGTACACAGATTCACTCAGCCCACTCATATGGTCGGCCCATCCGTTTACCTTGGGTACACACATCTGGCCGGCCCACTTGTCTCCATCGTAAACAGTATTTGGTATTAATAATGTCATGTATACTAGTAAATTCCTATATCACTATTTATATTGTATGCTCTCAGCCCATCCGTATGCTTCGGGTACACAGATTCACTCAGCCCACTCATATGGTAGGCCCATCCGTTTACCTTGGGTACACACATCCGGCCGGCCCACTCGTCTCTAATGTAAACAGGAATTAGCATTTATAATGTCCTATATACTAATACATTCCTATACCACTGTCTATATAATGTACCCTCAGCCCATCCGTGTGTCTTGGGTACACACATTCACCCGGCCCACTTGTATATCATGGTACAATTATGTCCATGGGCCCACATGGGATGGCCCGTTCCCAACGGTACATTGTCACACTCGGCCGTCCGTCTGAGACGGGGTGAATTCACTGAAGGGGCTCGGTCAATAGGTTCATGCAGCTCGCGGATGATAGCGACGAAGTTCCAAACTTGCAGGGCAAGACTTACGGAACGTTCAAGCTTTCGGCTGAAGAATGGAAGAAGTTAGAATTGATGCACGATGTGCTTCAGGTGCGTGCGCACTTCTTCATTGACAATATTTTATTAACATATGGCATTAACAGGAGCCTGCAAACGCTCAACAGTCATTCTCTGCAACTCGCGAACCTACTGTATGGCGTGCAATTCCTGTGCTCGAATTCCTCCAACAAACGTGGCAAAACATGGCCGGGTCTTCGAAGTTCGACGATTTTTCAACGGCCATTGACTCCGGCATTGACAATCTTCGCAAGTGGTACCACAAGGTTGACGAAACTGACATCTATTTTGTTTGCCTTGGTATGTATTGTGTTTAATATAATGCCCTATCTAATGTACTACCTTGTATATAGCACTCGACCCCAACTACAAGGTTGCATACGCGAAGAGTAAGTGGGAACCTCGGGACTTCGACAAGGGTATGAGACGCCTGCAGAACGTTTTCGACAAATACTATCATCGTCGTTCCTTATCCAACGCAGAGCCTGTTGTTGTGGCTCCTTCCCCGCTTGCACGCCAAGGCTCATATGGCCACAGTTGGATGCGCGACGCTGTCAAATCTCGTGTTGCGGGTGATACTGCAAGCCAAAGGCCTCGTCAAGAACTCGAAGATTATTTGGCTTCCCCACTTGAGGATATTGAGAATATAGTAGCTTGGTGGGGCGTGAGTTTATTTTTTTGAATCGCTATTGCTTACAAGTTGACATATATACATTTAGCATCATTCTATCCAATATCCCACCATCTCTCGCATCGCAAAGGACTACTTAGCTATTCAAGGCTCTGCTGTTGCATCTGAACGAGCTTTTTCGAGCAGCAGCATCACTGGGACCACACGCCGGAATTGTTTGTTGCCGGCAACGTTTGAGGCACTCCAGTTGTTGAAGAGTGGATATCGTCAAGGCCATATATCTGCAACGGCTCAAGCTGAGTTTGCCGCTGCTCGTGAACACCCTGTCATGGATATGGTGTAGTTAGTAGTTACTCATCGAATTTTTCATGTATTTCTCGCGATTTTTTGAAATTTATGTGTGGCGTTCGGACGTTCGAACGTGTTCTGAACTCGAACTGAACGCTTGTGGACGTGTTCGCATGGGTCCGGTCCAACGTTCGCTCTCCTTGCCTGAACCTGACCGATGGTCCGGTTCGGCGTTCGGATTTAGAGGCCCCTGAACCAGACCGAACCGGACTTCGTGCGAAAAATTGACGGTCCTGTCGGTGGCGTTTGCAGTCCTCGCTTGAGACTGCAAACGTGACACGTGACGACTCAGCCACAGCACTCGCTTCCTTCCTGGGTTCGATTGCCAATCGCGCTCCACCTGGACCTCGACCACCGACGATCAGCACAACCAGCACGATCGGCATCCAAGACTCGTTGGCCGGACGAAAATCGGGCTGCGCCGACCAAGATGAGTTATGGGTCTTGCTGGTGGTGTAGGATCAGTGAGGTGAGTGTTGTTAGTATGAAGTTCTCGAAGGTATGCTCACCTTTTCTTCATCGTCTGATCGTGCATTCAGGTATGCAGCGCGCTATGTCGAGGCCGCGGTTCTTATTTGCAGGCTTCTCAATGTGCTGCCACAAGTTCAGGCCACAGATCTCCTGGTTCTTATTTGTACTAGGCTCCTCAATGCGCTGCCAAGTTCAGGTGCGCTGGAGAAGCCCGTGAGCGCTCCATTCATGGTGCCAATAGGTATGTGCCGTCTTCGTCCGGCCCTCGAGACTCACCAAATTCCAGCACCAGGTACCAATGTGGGTTACAGGTGCGCTGGAGAAGCTCATGAGCACTCCGTTCATGATTGTAGGTATGTGCCGTCTCTGTCCGGCCCTCGAGACTCACCAAATCCCAGCACCGGGTACCGACGTGCTCCGTTCATGGTTACAGGCGCGCTGGAGAAGCTCATGAGTGCTCCGTTCATGATTATAGGTATGTGTAGTCTCCATCTGACCCTCGAGACTCACCAAATCCCAGCACCAGGTACCGACGTGCTCCGTTCATGGTTACAGGCGCGCTGGAGAAGCTCATGAGCGCTCCGTTCATGATTATAGGTATGTGCCGTCTCCATCTGACCCTCGAGACTCACCAAATCCCAGCACCAGGTACCGACGTGCTCCGTTCATGGTTACAGGCGCGCTGGAGAAGCTCATGAGCGCTCCGTTCATGA
The DNA here is from genome assembly GCA_016647645.1 of Suillus variegatus. Taxonomy (NCBI): domain Eukaryota; kingdom Fungi; phylum Basidiomycota; class Agaricomycetes; order Boletales; family Suillaceae; genus Suillus; species Suillus variegatus. The sequence goes on from JABBWF010000401.1 coordinate 12,287, forward strand.
TTATAGGTATGTGCCGTCTCCATCTGACCCTCGAGACTCACCAAATCCCAGCACCAGGTACCGACGTGCTCCGTTCATGGTTACAGGCGCGCTGGAGAAGCTCATGAGCACTCCGTTCATGGGTTGGAGACAAGACAACTAGATTATGTAGTGCATCATACTCGTGTGTACAGTAGTAGATTAGAAGAGAATGTATGGTTTATAAACTATTGCACAAATGCCCGAGTGAGATCTGTTCAACAATGTCCGAACGTGTCGTCAGAAGCTCGCGCCACTTCTTTGCGACAGCGTCGTCCTTGCTTGACAAGTAAGTCTTGCCACTTTTGGTGTAGCGAAAGGCACTGTGGGCTAGTGGGTGGTCGAGATTGCCACCAAAAAAGGTGCGTGCATCATTAGCGTCTCGGGCAGCAGCAGAGACCCGGTGCTCTGCAAGGCAGTTCAGGATCTGTTGGTAAGAAAAAACCTTGCCGTTCTCGTCACTAAATGCATGCCAGAATGAGGTGTTGTCTGGGTATCGCTGCCGTTCTTCGGCAATGAACTCAAAAGACAGGCAAGAGGTCAGATAGCACATGTGACTCGCTGAAGGTAAATCATACCTTCCAATTTCCCCATTCTACTCGAAGTGCATCCCATGCTGCAGTCTTGACGCCCTTTCCTTTCTTGTAGAACTCTCCCCAATACTTGACAGGGATTCCGCGACCATTTACAACGAGTAAGTTTGATTCCTCCCATTCTTCACACAGCTGGTTGACATCTTTGGAGAGGTGGATTGTAGGAGGTGATGGTACGGTTGTCCTGTCGTATAAAAACTGCTCTTGGCCAAGGTGCGCAATTCCAAGGTTTTTGGGGGGGATTATCTCTGGAGGCAGAGACATGGCAGATGTTGTCTGTGTGGTTGTGCGAGGTTTGAATGGCACATTGTTGCTGACAATGCGCGCTTGTGCGTGGGATTGGACGATTGTGTTATCACACCCAGGGCTCTCGCTGTGTAAAGTGGGTGCATCTTTTGATTGCATCAGTGTTTTCATATCGAGAATGTGCGATGTGAGGACACTGATGTGATTTTCAACATTACTGAGATCCTCTCGCACAGAAAACATGTTGGAATCTACTTTCCGCATACGAACAGCGAAAGCATCCTGTTGTGGATGCCCATCACGTCCGAGTCCTTCAGCTTCGCTTGTGGCAGCAACTTGTTGGTGGCAGCTTTTTCGCTGCGTTATCGAAGGTGGTACACTCAAATCGTGAGGCATACCAAACGCTGACAACACTGCATGTGCCTTTTTAACAATGATGTTGTGAGCTTAGCATGATATAGCATCACTTCTGCTCACCCATGCTGAATTTGCAGCTCGGTCATCATCCTGGAGTGCCCGTTGCGTGCGATTTGCGCTCTTCTTGCTTTTGTAAGTAATTGTTTGTTCTTCAATTCCAAACACCTCCTCAATCCTTCGTTTTGAAAGAGACTGGCGTGAGTTATGTTCCCCTCGTTTTCGTTTCAGCTTAGGCTTGAATAAACTTTGCCAAGCAGGAGAAATTAGATACACGAGCACTGATTCAGGGCACATGCCAGTGACACACCTCAGCCACTCGTCTCGGTCATTGGAAAACTGACAAAGCCTGTCCAACATCTCTGTGTGATTGCCACGGGTTGGCCTGCCATAGCTCTTGAGCTTCTCGTGTAAGTTAGCCTTTGTTGTCTTTGTTGTTCTGTTACGTTTTCATGAATTAAATCAAACATGTTGAAAGGGAGAGAAATGTGTGACGTGCACTGTCCAAGTGAAAGATTCCACTGCTTGTCCTGGCATGTACATTTGACCAAGTACAGGCAGTTCGAGCTCTTCTGAGTCGACATTCTGATGTTTAGACATGGTGACACCATGAACTGTAACGTATTTATGTGTAAGTGTTGATGTTTAAATTCAGGGGGTTCAAGTTAGTTTGTTTCAGTGCCGGCAGAGCATTTCAATTCTCGATCACCTGGTCTGAACTCGAAGTTTTCTATCATGTCCTTACTACAAACTTTCAAAGGTGCTACTCTCTACTTTGCTGAGTCAAAACACATCAGTGTCGAGGCTGCTGAAGAGGACCAGACCGAGGAGGAGGAATCTCTCCTCAACAGCTTTGATGTTGATGACCGTGAAGCTGCTGGCACCCTTTGGTTCAGTACTACAAATGCTGGTGAGGACAATGTGAAAAAGAAGAAGCTCAAACACAGCATGGTACATCACAACCAGTTAGCATCTAGTTTGCAAGCAGCATCAGAGGGAGTAGTTATTGGTACGACACTCTCTGACTACCAGAGGTATGCTATGGACTGGCAAAATTATCTTATCTCACGTGCATGATCTCCCCAGATACTGGAATCAGTTTAAAGAGTTTTGTGTCACCATTGACAAAGTACAGGTTGCAAGCGAGATTGACAAGCTTTTTCCAGACCTTCCAGCCGAATTTCCAATGTGGATTGCACTATGGATCATGGATAAGTGAGTGCATCGAATGTTGCATTTATTTCATGCTAAGCTATGGAATTGAGATGTGATGAAAATGATATATGGACCGGGAAAGCAAAGGATCCCAGTGTTCCACGTGCGACATATGGCACAGCACAGAAGATGCGTGCCGCCATAAGTCACAAATTTGGCAGAGACTACCAGCTTGGAACGCAGCCGTGGTTGGAGCACCCAGCCGTGCTAGGGAAATTCATTGGAAACCCGTCACTTTCAGTGACCATTTCACAGTACATGGTCAGTCTTCGTCGACGAAAGGTATTGGACTTTACCATTGTGAAATTCAGCATGGGCACTGATTTCATGCTGTAGATACGAGCAGGTGAAGCAGTAATGAGTGCTCGTGCCATGGATGAACCTACCATGAAGAGGCTCTGGGAGTTTGCATGGTCCACGGACCGAAAGGAATTTGGCCCAATCTCGCGCAAACGAAAGGCAGAAAACCCATCTGAATGGGCTGGATTTTTGCTCCGCATGATGCTCTATTTACTCTACCTTCTCTCCATGCTTTGCCTGCTCCGCTACGACGAGGCTTTACGGATCACCTGGGCTGATGTCACATTCCAGGTTCAAGACTTACTGATAAAAAACCACTGGCTTGATGCAACTCCCGAACTTTTCACCTCTCAAGTCAGGTACCAACCCACACAGTTCCGAGTGAAGCTAGAATTGCCCTTTCGAAAGACACATCAGTATGGAGGTCAGTGACTGTATAGGCTGTTGCCCACCTTATGGCTAACCTCGAACACACAGGCATAGCCCCATTCTACATATATGCTGATCCTGACCAGCCGTGGATGTGCTTGCTGCGAGCATTTGCTATCTGGTGGCTGTTAGCACATGAGAGACACGAAGACCTCAATGGGTTCATCTTTCGCAAAAAGATTGGTGTAGATGGCATCAGCGTGAGCCCAACAGATTGCATGGTGAGCTCGAGGTCTGTAGACATCAAGAGAATCAGGTTGACATGCTATACTCAGACCTCAGACTCCTTTCTCGAATGCTTCCGAAATAATCTCCTCAACATTAGTGTTGATCCGCGTCCATATGGTACCCACTCGTTTCGTCGGGGCGGGTGTCAGTTTCTGCACACAGTGCGAGGCTGGTCATTTCGGAAGATATGTGACTGGGGTGGGTGGGCCGAGAATTTCGACAACTCTGGTACCATATTCAAGTACCTCTTATCTTGGAACGACAATCCAGCAGAGGCTCGCGAACACTACATGAATCCAAACAGACCAGGGTGTGACCCCTGCTATAGCTGCGGAAGAACTTGTCATTGTGGTTAAATAAATACTTGCAATACATATCTTGTCTTCGTGTTTCAACTGTCAGAATTGAGGGAAAAGTGAAATCAGAATGAGAAAAACATATGAGACAGCTTCGAAGAACGAAATACAAGTACAGTAGGTTGAAAAAACGACACAAGTGCATCAGAGAGTAAGATCAATTAAGTCACAACTAACACCAGTGCGGCAGAGTGCTGCATTGTTCTCATCTTGAGTGAGGTCCATGACATCACTGATTGCTGCTGCCTCGTCGTCGTCGTCGTCGTCGTGTGTGAGATCAATGACAGTTGCAGAAGAGAGAGTAGCATTTGAGGTGCTGGGATGATTTGGAGACAGCAGGATCATTGTCTGCACCCAGGAATCGTAAATTTTGTCAGCAAGCCAAACTCGAACAAATTTGTGAGATCTCGGTGCATGATCCTCACAATGAGAGCATCCAGGCGAATCCTCGAGCAACTGGAGCGTGGACCGCTCGAGGTCATGAGTGGGCACATCATTATTGTGCCCTGGAACACCTGCGAGGGCTTTCTTTGGGCGCACAGTGTGGCTCTGAAACACTGCCCTCGTACAGGCCAGAGCAAGAGCAATCTGTATCTGACATCCATCAGAATATTCATGTGCAAAGGAGAACAGCAACAAACCTCGTCACTTGCAGGAGAATTATTAGCGAGATCCTCGAGGACTTCATGCAAGACCACAACAGGCCAGATCGTTGAGCGAAAGGTGCTGACAACCTTCTTTGATTCCCAGCCGAGAAGTTGTTGAACAAGTGAGGCAAGTGGAGCAATGTCAGGTGGGGCAGGGGATTGGAGAATGGGCAGCTTGGTGATTGGAGTGACAGCAGGCTGCGCATACAAGTTGATGATGCATGGATCAGGGAACGAGTCAGGGAGTGAGCGGGCGAGAGCAGGGTGAGAACGTCCCATTTTTCCAGTGGGATCATCCACAAGATGATACCGAGCGGTGTCCCGCCATTGTTGCAGAGGCCCATCGAGGTTGTTGCCACATACGGCGGCACGAAGCACACCAGCATCCACACAGCGAGCTAGGCCCAGTGCTGTCTCACAGCCACAGCCTGGCAGGCCCTTCTAGAAGCAGGTCTCGTCAGCCTGGCTGACAACAAGCTGGTTTGGTTTACCTTATCATAGTCGCCGCCGCAGCAGATGGCAAGGGTGAGGAATCCATCGTCAGTAAGATGGCGGTCCACGTGCTCCCGAATGGCACTCATTGTATACAATTTGACAGTCGAATCTATTGAGAATGTCGAGCTTCGAAAGAGTCAGCAAGGCATGCAAAAGAGAACATGAGAGATCTTACTTGCGCAGGACAGTCTGAGCACCAAAAACGAATGCGTCGCTGTCATCTGTCATGACAGCATCAATAATACCGCGGCCGTTCATCAGCGCCAGCTGTGCCTCGGCTTCTCCAGCAGCCTGGATAGCCAGGATTGATATAGATGACAACGAAAAAAAAGAAAAAAAACTCACCATGATCCACTGCACGTTGAATGCATTCAGTAGGCGCTGGGTGGGCTTGACCATCCAATGGTCGTTGGTAGACACTCTGTGGCCCCGTTTGATTTGGGATCGCTGGTTGCCGTCGAATACAAAAACCAATTGGACTGGGAGCCGGGCAAGTCGAGCGAGGCGAAACAAAAATGTTCGAAGGGCAGGGTTCTGGCCTGTCTGAGCATGTGCACGGTGCCACCTGCCCTGCTGGCATTGTTCGAACCACGCACTAGAATCAAGAGGTTAGAATGTTTGCCATCAGACACAGCGAGCGAACACAAACCTTGCATCCACGCCTACGATATAAGGCGAGTGTGGGGCAGGTCCCTCATAGCGGCCCCAGATGGCGAGAGAGACGAGGGGCACCGTCGTTGCAGCAGGCTCGAGCACCTGACAAATGATGGGGTGAGTTTCAGCGCCTGCCGAGTGAACAGTGGGAACGTGCCTCCCACAGGTCGTTGATGCCCATGATGAGCAGCGCACGGGAAATATGATTTAAGATCAGTAGGCTGACGAGCACGGCCGCTATGCGTGGAGGAGACGGGAGTCGAGCGAGAAGAGGAGGTACTCACTAGTACTAGCGGCGTATGCGTACATAAGCGGTGGCAGTACCATGTATGGTATAGCAGCCAGCCGGGACTGTAAATCCGAGGACCGTCAATCTGCAGCACATCAGCATGCAGCGCGTTTTTTTGGCGGGAGGGAAGGACGCGTCGCCACCAAGACCGAAGCTGGGTGCAAACGAAAGATTGACGGTCCTAATGTGCGAAATTTGCAGTCTCTCGGTTAGCGTCTCGGCATTCTCCCACAGGTGGGTTGCATTGTGCTCACCCAGGACCCTCCACCCCATCCAGCAGCCGTCCAGAGCTCTTCTGTGGCTCAAAAACGTCGATTTTCGCTGCCTACGGCATCCACGACCCGTCCGGTGCCCTCCCGCGCGTTTTCCGAGCCTATCTGCGGTTCGAACGTCGCTGTCTGGGGTCGCGTCTTTTTCGACGTCGCGGTTCACGTGCCGCGGTGGCGGTGCTCGCTTGGGTAAGCCCGTGCTGGACCGTCAATTTGTTCGTGATCAGCTCTACTTCGGCAGCACTAAAATCACTACTAATGCAGAATCTCCAGGTATGCAGTGACATTCGACAACTCATTGACTCCTCCTCGGAGCTTCAATACTTGATTGATGTTCGATACTTCAATGCGATTCCAGCCTCGTTACCTGGCGGCGACATCGCCGTTGCAACACGTCGCCAATTGCTTCAAAAAAGCGAAACTGCGTGGCAGAGAGCCGAATACTCTCAAAGAAATTCCATTCCGATGTCTTACTCTCCCGACAATTACCGTTGGTCATGCGGCATTCTTGGAATCCCAGCGAAATCTCTCCAACAACTCAAGTTCGTCCAGCCCTCACTGTCAGATGGTGACACCCACACCATCGACCTGCAACAATGCATCTGCAAAATCGACAGCACAGTATTCGAGGGTTATAGTTTTTCGCCCGCACAGGATCTTGTGGCTATCCTTTCCAAAACAATGCGTGGGTGAGTGTCTTCTTGCATATGATCATGGGCTCTATTGACGGCAACAGAGAGAGTCATGCATATAACGTCACTTTCAGATCATTGTCTGAGGACAAACCCCATCCTGATGCTGGATCCCCCCTCGTGAAAGCACTGGACAATCAAATCCATCCACAGCTCTTCGACTCCCCCTACACGCAATCTATGATCTTCAGAGACTATTATGGCTTGCTCTGCAAATATGCTCACAAAGCAGACGATGAGCTGGTCGATCTTTTGCAAATTTGGAACTGGAAGTCTAAGGAAGCTTCTCCAGTGAGTCAAAGTCCCCTGTTTTGCTATGACTTACGACCAACTTGGATTTTCAGTGCCTCCAAACGTTTGACACAGGATTGCGGAACGACGAATTTCAGTTTTCTAACGAACGATAGATTCCTCGTCGCCAGCGCGAGGGAACTAAAGTTGTTCTCCCTCGACACTATCGATTCGGTCAATGCAATCCGGCTCGTTGCCAGATTCTCCTTCCCTGCATTGAGGGACCCCTTCATCTTTCACTTCATCACCTTCAGTCCTATTCCCTTCCACGCCAGCGCTCATAATCAACTCATCGCTATCAATATGTGCATGTCGGCGCCCACGACCAACAAATCTCCATATTTCACCTTCTATATCGAGCGGAACACCCTCTTGGAGCTCGAATCCACCTACATCAGCCGTTATGGAGAAGCAAGCCAGGATTCTCCTAGTCTGCCTTGGTCCGCCTGGGGCCCAAAGTACACCCGATTCTTCGAGAATTCCTACAACTCCTGCACACACCGCATTTTCGGATTCCGTAGTGCGGAGTTGATTGGCGACCTTGTCTCTCGTGATGGGGTGCTACAGCCTCGACCATTGCGCATCCGCGACTTCAACCCTCATAGGGTGACAGGACTTCAAGGCTGGGAACCTATCTACATCTCATCAACGACTTGTCGAAGGGGAATCACCAAATTCGACCCTTTTCTTGGATCCACTGGGACCTGGTCTCCCGTATATCGAAACGATTTCTCAGGAAAAGTTCCTTGCGAATGATATGACCATGGAAGCAAACAGGATAACGTTGTTATCCCTCAAAGTCGTGAGTCATCATCGGATACTGATTGTGGACATGGCACTTATAATAACGCAGGGAAATAGTATGTATGATACTTCACAGAGCATCGAAATGCTTGATTTCGAATAATCATTTACTACACCTAAACTGTTCAAGAAACTGAAGTATCTCAATATATTTGATTGATTCATACTCAACGGACTCTGTGAGATGCGCATTGTGTTGCTAACACATCAACATTCTCTCATCATCCTGGTCCTCGCAGACTGTCTCAACATTGAACGGTTTGACCTGACAAGAACGTGCTTTGCTAATCGTCAAGTACGTGTTTTTGGTTACTCCGACTGGTACTTATACGCAGGAGTCACAGCCTTGGACTTGGCCAGATGAGGAGTACCAAGGGGAGCCAAGGAAAACTGGCGGTGGTGGTTTGTGGCATGGTTGCTCTTGGAGTTTGGGTTCTTTGGTTCGTCCGCACACACAAACTCAAGTCAAACGTCACACTCGATGAATCTTCCCTTCTCCTACGAACTGACCTCCAGGTGAGGAATTTGTTGTCATTCATGCTTACCCAGCGTCGCAGGACTGATCGAAGAGGGCGAACAGAGGGATCATGCCGCCACGTTAGACAACGAGGCATTACTCTGTTCCATCTGTGCAAATCTCGATTTCTATAAGATTTTCCTTAATGGTATCCCAGAGACGGAGGACATCCCGCTCGATCATCTCTCGTCCATCTTACGAAAATCCTATCAGTGCAATTTCTGCCGCCTTATATCCTTTCATGTTCGCCGAACGTGGATGCTGGACAAGTTTCCTCACGTCGATATCTCAGGGATCGAGTGTAGGATGTTCACGAAACATTGTGGTTGTCTTCAGTTGGCCTCTTATCCCCCATCCAAATTCCGTTGCTACCGCCTTCACATCACGATGGAAGGTCTAGACGACATTTGGAAGAGATATCCAGCTTTCAGGATAGCAGGTGCGCTCAACATTCACCTTATGCAAGGAGCTACACACCAAGGGTCTGTACAATCTCTGTATGTTGCTACCACGATCGAGTGTCAGGTGTCCAGTTCCAACTCGGAGCCTTGATCGGTTCGCAAATGACGTGACACTGAAGCCCGAACCATCCGCAGCAGCCTTCCCCCCGTACTAGTACACCACCACTTAAAAAAATGTCATATGCAACACACTGTAGGTTGTTATAAATTCGGAGTACAAATCTCTATTTTTAGAATGGTGACCCACTTTATTACTTCCACTGAGTCCACCTGTTTTGTGAACCTATTATGTAATGGTCGACGGGTCCTCCAATCCAGATTCCAGCGGGTCATCGAGAACGACATGAAGATTTACCTTGTTCTTCAGGTGTCGAAATGTCTTCGCACTTGTGTGTCCAAGGACTATTAACTTCTTGCCAGGGTGGTCATCAAGTTCTTGGCCTATACTATAGGAAGACTGCAATACATGATTCACACAGGTTTCATTAATCGGCGCAGGTGTTCGGTCCGTGCCATGCGTATAAGTATAAGGCAGTGTAATCATGCACTCTAATCTCACCGTACTCGTCGCTCATCACAGTAAGTCACCACCTTTGTGTTCTGGAGTACTTGACGCGTTGCAAAGTAGCGGGGTGTCTCAATTGTGACCATAAGCAAGCCGGACCGTTTCAATGACGATTATCATTGCCGCATGTACCCTTATCATTATCTTAGCCAGCGTCTGGACAGTGAAACAACGTTATCAGGCCACAAGACGGTTGCCATTACCGCCTGGACCGCCTGGACGTTGGCTATTAGGAAATACGATGCCAAAGTCATAGTAAGTCATTGTCAGAGGACACCAACATGATCTCTATCTAACCCCTCACGCAGTGCGCCGTTTCAATTCGCGCGATGGACGGAGCAATACGGACCTGTGTTCTCGCTCAAACAAGGCCATAGGATTTTCGTAGTTATAGGACGTCATCAGGTCAGCATAAAACATCTCATTGTCTAGCCAGACATGAAGTAGATCACATCATAGGCTGCAGTGGATATCATGGAAAAAGAGGGAGCAAATGTTGCCGACCGTCCGCGTTCTATTGCAGTGCATGAGACATTGACTGGCGGGTTGGGACCGCTCCTTGAGGGCCCTGGTGAAAGATTGCGCCGGCTGCGCAGGTACGCATCTTGTCTCTACCAGGTGCGATCAGCGAGACTGAATGTAAAGCAGGGTCTTGCATGCAGGCTTGCAACCCAAGGTTGCGGAGACCTACGAGCCCATCCAGACCAGGCATGCGAAGAATTTGGTTCTAGATATCTTGAATGATCCAAAGAACCACCAAGGTCATGCCATGCGGTGCGAATGCTAGCTCTTTCTTGCGTGGTACAGGTGGTAATCCGAGGATTTTAGTTATTCAGCTTCTGTGGTCATGTCCTTCACCTATGGAAAAATTACTCCGACCTCATATACAGATCCTGAAGTTGTTGCCGTCAATAAGGTTCTTGCGCGTTTTGGTCAAGCTATGAAGCCGGGAGCATATCTTGTGGATGCGTATCCAATCCTGCGTTTTGTCCCGGGCTACCTGAGTCAGCTGAAGGCATGGCACAAAGAAGAACTTGCTCTCTATAATGAGCAGTTGGACGCGGTGCGAAGACAAATGGTCCGTGGTTTTCTTGTGATGATATACGTCCCCGCTCACCACTGTGAAGCGTGAGGGGACTGCAAGTCCATCCTTTGCGAGTTTCATGTTAGAGCACCAGAAACAGTACCAGCTCGGAGACAAGGACCTGGCATACATTGCAGGAGCGATGTTTGGGGCCGGTTCTGATACGGTGAGCTCTTACATTGCATCGCGTCTTCACTCGACAACTGTTGTAGACTGCGTCCGCAATCACAATTATGATGATGGCTGCTGCCACTCATACAGATGTGCAGGCTCGCGTACAAGAGGAGCTCGATAACGTCGTGGGGCGTACGCGGCGTAGGTTGTGCCTTTTCTTTGACCATCTACTGACTCACATAGCTCCTGATTAGTGCCCACTTTTGATGACCAGGAAATGTTGCCGCAGGTTACCGCGTTCATGCTCGAGAGTCTCAGGTGGAGACCTGTCAGTCTTGGAGGTACGTCTTATTTGAGCTGTGATGACGTGATAATGATCGACCACCTTGCACTACAGGCTTTCCGCATCGCGCGATTAAGGACATCGTTTGGAAGAACTACCTCATTCCGGCAGGTGCGACTGTTATTGGGAACCATTGGTCAGTAGGCAATCACTTTCGTCCTCTCACCGTTGGGTCTGACGCTCGTGCTTCAGGGCTATCGCAAACGACCCTGAAATCTTCCCGGAACCACACAGGTTCAATCCCCAGCGTTGGATCGACGATGCAGGTCGTGTGCGCAGTGATCTCCGGTTTTTCGCTTTTGGCTTTGGCCGTCGGTGAGTGGCATCGTTTATCTCTCGACCCGTTCTCATTCCTTACTTGAAAATGTCAGAGTATGTCCTGGTCAACATGTCGCGAATCGGTCGGTCTTTATCACCACGGCTCTCATTCTGTGGGCTTTCCGCCTTTCGGAGAATCCTGGAGCGAAGATTGACACACTTGCATTCTCTGACACTGCAAACATACATGCTGCTCCATTTGAGATATGTTTTGAGCAGAGGATCGATGAGAACATGATCAGGGAACTATGCGCATCGGGCAAATAAGAGGCGTTTATTCTAGAAACTTGAATCTTCGTGCAAAGGAGTTTGTCTTGCATTCTGAGTCCTTTCGTTGTCTATCCGACTCAAATTTCCCGTTACACCTAACTTTGTATATCTTCAAACAGGCACGATTATAATAATGAACTTGTAGCCCTTGGTGTTACCACGCATCGAGTATCTCTCGATACACTCCAAATCGTATGGCTGATCGTGAACCGTTTACAGACAGTCCCCAGAACAAAATGAAGTATGCGCTGAAGTCCTATCCCTTTACCATTCAATTATTCCGCCACCACCCATGCGCTTTTTTTTTAGCTGGCCAAAACGAAGAGCAGACAGCTTGACTTTGCTCTCAAATTTGACACGTGTTTCATTGTGTCCTTCCCAGTGTTATGGTTCTGGTCACAGTAGTCTTTAACGTGGCTGACAGCCCCATCAGCTATATTTTTTACCTTCGCTTCGAGGCACCTCTGAAGCACCTTAAGCTATGTGACATCTCTCGCTTAATTCCCACTCGGCACTTCAAAGGTGGTTTCAATTCGCACAACCTGTATTTTCCATCCATATATACGCGCGGGCGCCAGGTCTCGCATAGGGTAGCCTAGATCACTTGGATCACGGAGGTCATGTACAAAACAATAACACCTTTGTTCCAGAGCTAATTCGATGTTTAGCTACCTGATATGAACATGGGCTATAAAACACTGACCTCGGACATTAGTCTTGATTTTCCTGTACCAGACCTTTGGACGATCAAACAGAACTTAGCATAGTATGGCCTGTGCGTGCCACCACCCCTGAACTTCGTGTTGTTATTTTCAGGTACTTGTAGAAACCGTCCGCAGCCTTCCCAACGTTCAGCGATGTGAGAGAACGAGCGCGTGTGACAGACGTGGAAAACTATTTCCTGCGCCATGCGCATATCAAGCTTGTCTTTTAGGTGTTTGCCGTTTAGCAATATACTGGCCGCGGAGACAGTTTGTAACATGATCGGGCTAAGCAGTCAGTCCGAGGAATCTGATCTTCACGAAGGGGCCAGATATTTCAAGTACGGTTCGATCGATCTTGACATCACGTTGTTGCGGTAAGTGGCAAAAATATCGTACGTAGGAAGTTGATGAACCTGGCTCGGCAACGAGGGCGTCGATGTATAATTGGTTGAAATTCTGAAGCTGTCCTGTTCGAAGGGATTAGGATATTCTTGATTTAAGCTGCGAGTTTAGAACCACTGCGTTACTAGTCCGCGCTTCTATGCCATATCCCTAGGAGTATCATTCGAAGGGAGAGACAGAAACGAGATGCACCGAATACAGTTACGCGATTCCCACAAGGCATTACATAATTCAGGTTATGGCAATTACTAAGCGCCCACTGCTCCGAGTCTCTCGTAACGTTAACTGCCAATACACGCTTCAATGGCTATCTTACGCCGTTCGTGAAATCTCCCGTGCGACGTGGAGCGCTCATGTATCCAACATCGGTTACCTGGCACCGCTAGTCCGCGATACAGCCTAGCCCAAAAGCCGTCAACCCGAAATTCCTTCTATGGAGGCTGTTTCAAAGCCTATGACATTCTAAACAAGTTAGCAGCAGTTCAATCAGTTACCAACCACTGAAAGGCTATCAGTTATGATAGCGATTCATAACGTTCACAACTGTGACTTTCACAGCCCAGACCATCATGTTTCCTATGCATGTCGGCAATAGGAACGGATAGCACAGCGTTAGCTGAAAGGAGAGAATGCTATATAAGTTCCGGTTTCTGCGCCGTCGTGCTTCTCGTTTCTTCATTCAAAGACACCTTTCGTTTCTTTTGTCTTGGATCATTACTTGTATATATCTCTAGGGTGCAGGCCATCTTTCTCGAGGTCATCATCCATACTAAGAGACTTACATGCCAGCCACTACCATGTCCTCCTGGATCTCGTTCTCCGACATCTTTTATTTTACTCGCAATGCGAGAAAAACGCCTCTCATCCCAGAGGGCTTCGTCCTTGAAACACCTTTGGAGTCCAAAGCCACTATGGCAATCCAGCTCAAGCCAGAGTCTCCAACATCCCGCTCAACACTTCCCACCATTTCCAAATCAACGGTACCTTTGCCTGCGTCTTCCACCCCGCAGACACCCCTGGAGCCAGTCATTTTCATAGGAAATAACAGCACTGAAACCCTTGTCAATGTTGTTTCAAAACCCGGGTTTCCAACTTCAATTCTACAGCTCTACCCATCTGCCAATGAGGCTGCGCACACACGACGCATATCGTTCGCAGATTGTGCCACACCTTCGCGTCCTGTGAAGCCTGTCAATGCCATTGACATGGGCCAGGTCTCGTCCAAGCCCTCCGCGGCCACAGTGGAAACGCCTGAGCAAGCAAAACCTCTCAGAGAGGACGTCCCTAACACGGAAAAGAAATTAAAGAGGAAGAGCATCATGCGGAGTATGTCCTTACTTGGCCCTCGTGCACCCGGCACGAAGGCGCGCCGCTTCTCTGTCCCTGTCTTTTCTTCGCTGACGGATGTCATGAATAAGCGGGCAAGCAAGCGGCCGTAGGCCGCCCAGTCCAGGGCGAGGGGAAGAGCACCGGAGTATCACGATAGCTTAGGAAGTGAATTCCGCAGAAAGGCGCACCGATGCTTGAGCACTACACATGCTATCCTTTATCCTATGATATCTATAATTCAACCTTAATCATTAATTACCCACATTTTATACTAGGGTGGTCCATGCACTATTGCGAACTACTTTGGCTTACATCGCAATCTGGACAATGGTTTAGCATATACATCATTCAAGACACTGTAGTTCTATAGTAGGGTATGGTTCTGGAATGGAGGAGATATGATACACATGATGGGCATACGGACCGTTTATTTGATTATCATACAGCCGCACGCGGCTAGGTTCGCTGCGCATATCGACTGCGGTTCCGGATTTGTTCCCCCATAATTCAGGGTCTGCAGGTACAATCAATAGCGGCGACAGGAAAAGGAATAAGAGCGGAGACTTGATCGCAATTTTGAATCTCAGTGCGTTGTATATCGTTGGAGCAGATGACAGAAAGCCGAAGTCAGCTAATGACCGCAGAAAACAGATGGCGGCCAACGCTGACTACAAAAGGCGTTAGATAGGTGTGATCGAACGCATGGGAAAAGCATCAAAAGTAGTATGAGGCGTAAAGCAATCGACGATGTCAAGCTGTAGGCAGTGATAATTTAAGATAATACCTGCTCCCACGAGGGCGATGCCTTGTTGAAGCGTCATTAGAGGAACAGCACCGTCAGAATAAACTAACCGTGACGATACCGGAAGTATCGGCTTTGTGGCACTCCAGCCTGTGATCAAGCACTGTGTGGGAGTAGTAGAGATCCGGTGAGCATAACAGCTGATTGGCACGTCTGCACGCTGATAATGATTTGGACAGGGCTATCTCGCGCGACCCGAACGTCTGTCCCAATCCTGACAAGTTTGATCCCGAGAGATGGCTTGACGAAAAATCCGTGAAAGACCTCAAGCTCAAGTTCCCTTCATACAGTTTTCGATGCAGGTATACCTTTTCCTGATAAACTACGTTGTGCCGTAGTACTGAAAAACGACATGCAAAATCTGCCCCGGGCGACACATTTCGAATTGCTCGATCTCATACCTTTTGTGGTCGTTCAAGATCACAGGACCCGGAGAATCCTATTGACCATTCGGGCTTTGTGGATGGCGTGATTGCGCACCTAAACGCTTCGCTGCGCGCTCCGAGCCACGGTTTGGAGACGAGGCGTGCTGAGGCCAATTATGGAGAGGGGTTGTAGGACCTTGCAGTGATGTATCACGTATGTATGTATGAGCTTTGGGGTGTGGTATTATTTTCGTGCTGAGGGCTGGTATTTTGGCACAAGTGCCCTACAGCGTGAAGGATATTAAGACATCTTGTCAATGTCTGAAAAGATGTTACATGTCTCCATATGCGCATCCAGACAAGGG
>JABBWF010000402.1:0-27735 GCA_016647645.1 Suillus variegatus
TTTAACCATTAAGGTATGTTGGATGGAATCGGAGGGAACCAACGAGACTCATGACTTTGTGTGGACACAGGTGTGGGATAGGAAGACAGGGGCGCTGGTTGCTGACCTGAATGGCGGGCACACAGGAAGGATATTTTGTGTGGGTTTTGATTGTACCAAGGTCCGTGATTTCTAATTGTATTTTTGACTTGATTGAATCTTAAACTATGCAGATTGTTTCGTGCGGGGAGGATCAGGTGAGGTGTATGCTTCTCAGTATCAGCGTAAATGCTGACAGCGCACATTGCAGAGGATCTGTATTTGGGATTTTTCACATGGGATTGATACATCTTTCATCAAATTGTAGCTCTAGAATTATGCGATACCCTGTATTTTGGAAAGCCTCCTCTCTGTAGATTGTTTATTGATTGAGCCTGAAATGCTGTAAGTACAGGAAAGATCGGGCGTAGTAGGCGAGCGATTGCCTACTAGAGTGAACATCCAACTTGCATGATGTCACGCGACGTCATTTGGAATGCGACTGCAACCACCCACAAACTACTCTTCATCATGCCCCGCTCGCGCGCCCTTCCCTGTTCTACTACAGTCTTTCCGATTCCAGTAAATCGTCAGTAGAATGACACAATTAGCCTGCTCTGACTACTTACACGTGTAGGATTTTGAATGGATGATACTGAGTGAACCGTGACTGCATCCAATATAAGTACTGCAGGAGTGTAACTCGAGAGTGACTCGATCGTTGAGTGCCGGCGAATTCAAACTTACTCATGATGCATGAGTACTGAGTACTGAGTCATGACCTTTTTCTCAATTGACCTGTTCAGCCTTGGATAACGATCTAACATGGTATTGGTGGTCTAGCCAATCGATAACTGGCGCTTCTAAGCACATGTCCATCATTAATAATCCTCATCGCAAACACGCAGTAGGCGCCTGTCTATCTTTCGTGCCGCCCACCACCCTCGTTCCATTTTCATCAAGGCATTGTCCACCTAGCCATCCTTCCCACTTACTAGATGGATGAAAACAATCCTCCTCGGAGGAAGCGCTGGGTGCGGTTGAAGCCACTGCGTTCAGAGTCAGACCCACATTTGGTAGAGGACAGAGGCAGGAAAGCAGCCAGTCAAGATGTATGAACTTTCGTCTTTAGAATTTCGCATTTTTTCTAATCATCACAGCCGTCTTCTCTCTCTCTCTCGCCTTCGAGGAATGGGTCTAGTGGACTATCCTCGGGGTCGAGTCTCAAGCTCTTTGGCAAGGTGACCAAGCGCTTCGCTCGAAGTGCTCGACAGTCCTCCAACCCTGAACCCACTCAGTCCAACAAGGCATGTCTAATTTCAATTCTGAGCGTGCCCAGGGAGCGTGCCATTGTTTGCTACTAATCACATCTACAGGATCTCGCCGCTCCCACTTCTGAAGCAGATCGCGAGCAGTCTTCCAATTCAGGGATTGTAGAAGTAAGTTCGACCAGCGAAGTTTGCAATATTTTTATTGATCTCTTTGGACGATGTGCTGACGTCTCTACTTAGGCCGAACATCTCGACCCGAAGTTTGTGAACGAAAGAATTGCCAATGCTACTAAAGATTTCGCGGGCATCGGCCATGTCCCAACAATACTCCAAGATACTTCCGCGACCAACAACCTACCATCCGTTTCTGATGCAATTGATCCGTTCTCCGTATTGCTAAAACCCTTGAAGGCATTTAACTCCATCGCCAACGCGATTGCAGATGTACAAACCATCTATCTCTCTTCTGTACGCGACTAACATTCGTGCGCAGGTCCATCCCTATGCGAAGGTGGCACTGAGTATCTTCGCTTGCGCGTCCAAGGTAGGCTTTTTCTCAATCATTGCCGTTGCAGATCGACAAATTTTCGGTTACAGATGATTCTCGATCAGGCAGACCGAGACGTCGCGGTTTCCAGTCTACTCTCAAAGATATCTGAAGTCTATACTTTCATCATGGAAGAGGAGGAATTGGCCAAGATACGATCAATGTTAGCGATATACGGGAAGATAGCGCAGCAGACGCTGGAGTGCGCTGATTTTATTGTTCATTATTCAGAGACCAAGAATTTTTGTGAGTCAAATGTACTGAGTAGTTGCTTAGGACTTATTGTGATTCGGATAGGGAAACGAATTGGCAAGTACGTTTATGAAGAGACATTTGCCACGATTCAGGAGTACAGCGAGGTTCTTGACAATCTGATGCAGCAATTTCGACAACAAACGACTGGTGACATTGTCCTCTACCGTATGGGTAAGGGTTGGCCTTAAACTCACCGCGAACCTTCTCTGACAAGCACCATCCTGTCATCTAGCCGAGGACCTGGATAGCGATATGGTGCATGTAGCTAGTGCTAGGCTAGATATCTCCAAGTGTTGTCTCCCAGGTACACGAGAAGGAACCCTGTCCGAGATCAAGTCCTGGGTTTGCAACACGGGAGAGGACGTGCCGCGCGTCCTGTGGTTGTCTGGCGCTGCAGGTACAGGCAAATCAGCTATTGCCCACACAATAATCAAATGGTATAAGGAGCTTGGTGGTCTGGGAGCTTGCTTCTGCTTCGATCGTACACGAGGAGCTGACTGCCGCCACGAGAAAATATTTTCCACAATCGCACGCGATCTGGCCGCTTGCGATCCTTTCGTGAGGCGAGCACTGACAAGTGCATTCCATGACGACGACACGCTCAAGCACACAACGGACATCATAAAACAATGGCAAGAATTAATAATTGCACCAGTAGAAAAGGCCTCGAAAACCAGTATTTTTCCCCTCTTGATTGTCATCGATGGGTTAGATGAGAGTGGCGAAGCAGATTCCCGGGAACAGGTTCTTCGTCTACTTGCTGGCAAGCTGAACACTTCCTCCCAGCTAATCCCGGGAAACTACCGCATCCTCGTCACTTCCCGTCCACTAAGAGACATCCACGATGTCCTTCATACAATGCCACATGTGAACCATATTTCCATGGACGGTATTCCGCCCTCGTCCACAAACCATGACATTCAGCTTTACTTCTCCCTCAAGCTAGCAGACCTGCGCAACATATTCGACGAGGGGCATTTCGAGATGCTTGTTCAGAAATCTGGTGGTCTGTTTGGATGGGCTCGTCTCGCCTGCGAGTATATCAACGGAACCACTAGAGTGGGCCTGGATCCGATGGTCCGTTTCCAACGTGTGCTCGCTAAAATGGAAGAAGAAGACTCGAAAGTATTTCCGTTTGATGTTATATATAGACTTATCTTGACAGAAATGATGCCAGAGGACGAGCACGGAGGATTGACTCCCATGTTTCTCTCCGTAATGGGGCAAATTCTTGCATTACCGGAACCACTTCCTATGGCCGCATTGACTGCGATGCGACTGCATTTCCCATGCAATGATGACCGTTACGACGTGGCTCAGGTCATCGGGCCACTGGATTCACTTTTTATCGGTACTAGCGATTCCCAGATTCCAATATGTCCGGTTCATCCATCCTTCTACGATTTTCTCAGAGTGAAGTCGCGGAGCGACGACTTCTTCGTCGATGTGTCACTGGCACAGAGTGATTTGGCTTTTGCCTCACTTCGGGTCATGGAATATGGACTTTGTTTCAATATCTGCTCCTTGGAGAGCTCTTACCTGCCCAACTCTGCTGTCACCGATCTGGAGATACGAGTGAAGAAGTCCATCTCGGCCGAGCTATCGTACTCATGTCGCTTCTGGGGGACACACGTGCAAGCTGTGTCTTTTAAACCGGCCCTTGCTGAGGAAGTCGAAGCTTTCTTCAGCGGAGAACGCCTGCTCTTCTGGCTGGAAGCACTGGCTCTAATGAAAAGTCTCGATAGTTCAGCAGGGTGCCTCTCGTCTATCTCAAACTGGTGCAAGGTACGTGCTTCATCCCATTGTTGGGACCAATGGAGCCTCACGGGCAATGGCAGGGTCATGATAAATATACACATACCGATCGTGCTGCCAAGGACACGCAAGAATTCGTCCAGAGTTTCGGAACCACCATTTTACACAGCACTCCTCATTTATACTTGTCCGCTCTGCCGTTTACTCCACCAGAATCGGCGGTATATAAAATATTTGTCACCCATTTTCCTCGCATTGCTCGGATCGTTCGTGGACATGTCATAGTGCAGCCTCAGACCCTTGGTGGGGATGCCAGTGCTATGTCAGCCGCCGTTATGTCGGTCGTAGTCTCACCTGATGGAAGACGTATCGTGTGTGGTTCAGATGACGGAAGAATTCGGGTGTTTGATAGGACGACTGGCAAGGAGTTGAATTCTTCTCCCAAAGGGCACACCAGTGCTGTTCGGTCTGTTGCAATTTCGTCAGATAGCAAACTCATTGTGTCTGGCTCGAATGACGAGACGGTCCAGGTGTGGGATACGGAGAAGAGCAGCGCATTTACTCTCAAAGGGCACATTGGCGCTGTTCGGTCTGTCGCTATCTCGCTAGACGGAAAACATGTTGTGTCTGGCTCAAATGACAAGACGATCCGGGTGTGGGATGTGGAGGCTCGTGAGGCACTCGGTGCCCCACTCCAAGGGCACACCGCCTTCGTACAGTCCGTCCAGATAAATGGAAAATACATTGTTTCTGGTTCAGCCGATCATACGATCCGGGTATGGGATGCAGTGACTCACAAGGCATTGAATACCCTCCAAGGACATACCGACTGGGTCCAGTCTATCGCACTCTCGTTGGATGGAACTCTCATCGTGTCTGGTTCACGTGACAAGATGATCCGAGTGTGGAATGCAGAGAATGGAAAATCATGTTGTGCCCCTCTCCATGGGCACATTGACGATGTTCTGTCTGTTGCAATCTCGCCAGATGGAAAACACATCGTGTCTGGTTCAGCTGACAATACCGTCCGGGTGTGGAATGTAGAGAATGGCGGTGTATTTCGTGCCTCTCTCCAAGTTGCAAAGCACAATGACTACGTACGGTCTGTTGCAATCTCGCCAGATGGACAATGTGTCACGTCTGGCTCAGATGACCAAACAATCCAGGTGTGGGACAATGCCTTCGAAGCACCTACAAGCTTCTCGTCCGACCTGACTAGCGCTCTCCATTCCACCTCCTCCGTTCTTCAGGACTCTTGCAACCTAGCGTCTCTCAAGGAAGGGTGGATTATAGGTCCCGAAAGACAGCTTCTCCTGTGGATTCCGTCCGATCGCCACCCTTCCGTCGCCAACAATATGCTGTTGATATCCAATGGTTCCTCAAAGCTGGATTTAAAGGATTTTGCACATGGCGCATCATGGCACAGGTGTCGGAAACAATAAGTTGTACCATGATCTCTTTCAGAGTTTGCTCCCTGGTCATATATTTTCCGACACTTACTTTAGTGGGAATGGTGGAGTGGGGTACCCCTTCAGCGGGGGGTGGTGCAGGCGGGTGTTTTGTCACCATTTCCGTAGCTTACTCAGTAGGGGTAAGGGTTGCATCACCATGTCAGCTTCAGGCCTTCCGTGTGCTAGATGCAGGCACATTCACTGCAGAAGTGAGAAATTGATCAAACCAATATCTGACACTGGAAAACTTGAGATTGTAAAGGTACACAGAAACACGAGGACTCAAACCAACATCGGGATTCTATGATTCTCATGTAGGCTGATTAGCGTCTGGTTACAAATGTGCGGATCATCAGTAAACTAGGGGATACTCGTACAAGACTGTACAAGACTACATAGTACTGACATGTACAGACTTCACAGGCACACAAGGAAGTCCCCTCTTTACAGTCCTGTCACGAGGTAGTAAGTACTCTGATCAAACTAATGAATTGATTGTCGTAAGCAGGTGTCGGGGACTGATACTGCCGAGCGCCGTTACGAATCTTACGATATAGCAGTTTGTGAAATGCAGACTACATGTCCTAGTACTACACAAGAACTTGTACAATAGAGTCCAGGCAACGCAATACCGCCTTGGGTAGTGTAGATGTAGCTCGGGATAAATATACGCGAGTTCCTATAGCATCGATGATCTAAGACGACTTAAGTCTTTTCAAACCTTTCATTGCAGATAATATTTCCTTCAAGTTGGACGGTGGAGATTCTCGTGATTCCAACTTGCTCATCGCGCCGCCCAGCCCATTACGAAGAAATTCGAGGTCGCTATCTGAAGCATCTGGTGGCATGTTAGACCTCGTGATGGCAACAAGAGCTTCAAGGATGTCAATGCCATCATCCAGAACGTCGGAATCAGAGCCGTTGTTGTACTGGCGGCCTGCAACATGCCATGCCATCCTCGTCAGGTTCCACCACTGTTGTCTCGCGATGACGAGAGACCGAGGAAGGGCCTGCTTTCTGTAAGCGACTTGGATGCGGAGGAAGATTCCGGCGAGATAAAAGAAGGAAGTAGGAGGATCGTCACAAAAAACAGGGATGATTCTGATGCATCTCTCGATATGGCGATCTTCGTCTAAACGAGGGAGCCAGTTGGGATGACTTGCAAGAGTGAAGATGAGACGGAGGTAGTAGAAATCATCGTGGTTATCGAATTGGGGTGGAACTATGGTGAATAGGGCTGGAGAGATCACGGAGAGGACCTCGTTCTGTAAAAACACTGGAACACTCAGATTGGGAGTGCCAGTGATCATAGCTAAATCTCGTCTGATGCGATAAGCGATGTGTAAAGCAACACGTTTGGACTCAGGGCGGGTATCTCGATTGATGAAATGAATGAGTGCACCGCAGTATTGACCAAACTCCACAGTATTGCCAAGTGATGGTGCCGACAACACAAGGAATATCAGACGCTGAATGTCGATGAGCGGGGAGCCTACAAGTCGGAGGCTCTCGCTATGTTCATATTGGGACCAATTATTGACTTGGAGGAGGCGAATTGCCTTGGCGAACAAATCGCCGCGATTGTGTCCACGTTGGATGAGGGGACTGATGGCCGTCACGACAGCCTCTGAGAAAGATGAATCACAGTGCGAGTTACTGTCAACAGCCCGACAAGCAGCACGAAGTGCGCTATGGCGCAATGTATGCGATTTAGGGCCGTTATTCAAAAATGGAATGATGTAGGTTTGACTGATGTTCTTGAGGTGACTGAGCAAAAGGAGAGCATCTCCTGCTGCGTCGTAATACTGGAGATTGTTGTTGTAATGTTCTGCGCATTCCATGAGCCAGTCAACCTTCGAGGGATCGAGATCCGATCCGAATTCACCATGCCAAACCAATTCTACATAGTCCTCGTCTGGATTGACAAATTTGTCCATGCCAGCACCCAGCGCCATACGCAGAGCAGTGCGCGTGTTGTCTGCTTGGTCCCGTGGATCTGCAGAAGCAGTCTCCTTCATTCGGCGGAATGAAATATGGCACTGTTCCAGTGCCGAAGGAAGATACAGTCTGCGCCACAATTGCCAGTGCTCCCACTCTGACGTGAGTCCATTAAGTATCTCCTTCGCCTTGTCATGATGCTTCCAGGAGATGTGAATCAACGCCCTCCCAAATGACACTGCGTTGTCTTGGTCTGATGGTGTAGACTTGAAACATGCCCTGAACATGTCTAGCACTTTCTTGATCAACGACGGTGACAAGACATGGTGCGACTGTTTGAATAGGATATTCTTGGACATGGTAACCATCAGGTCAAGCGCCAAACTGAGAACGTCAGGGTTTGTCGAAGTGTCCAAGATCCATGACATGGCGGATGCGGTAGAATCGTCATGATTTTGGTGGCCAACACGTAGCACATATAGAATGGCTAAGGAGATCCACGTCTGGAATGGACTGTCAGGGAATCTCAGAGATACCCCGACGATGTAGAGATAGAGGAGGGCACCGCAAGCAGTTGGTACGATGATGAAATAGGAAACGATCCGGTGTTGCATCCACATGGCAGCTGCCAAGGACAAAATAAACAAAACGAGAGAGATCTGGAGAAGAACTGGGAATGAATGCAGGACATGTTCGAATGACCTCTTTTTTAGCTCCTCAAACTTGCGATGCCTGTGCTGGCATCGGTCTCCAAGTCGACCACGGTCAAAACGGTTGGTCTTATAGTGACTCAACCATTGCTTGCCCAAGACAGCGCCGAAGGCAGCAAGCAGACTGAATGTAAGGCTCATATATGCAAGCACCTGCATCCAGATTTTGGAAGAAGAGTAAGAGACGGGCGCCGAAAGGATCACTGGCTGGGCGACAGAAGATCCGTTCCATGTGTGCTGCATAAACTGGACCAAAAGGTCATTGGTGGTATCAGCGGGATTAGGCTGCATTGCAATGATGAATGCGGTATTGACGGCGGAGAACAGACCAGCCTGGTTATTCGTTTAGGTGGTAATAAAATCAACCATATATTTCCGCACGAAGAGCATTATTATATCCATGTTGCCATTACACCTCTCTAACATGTTGTCATCGTATTCGCCAGATATCTTTTTGTATGCAGCCCAAAATTTAGAAGCCGCGCCCTTTCCTCTCTCCTCAGCGATGCTGGAAGTCTCGAGGACCTCAATAATCTGCCGGAGAAGATTCACGAGTGGACTAAAATGAAGGTATTCAATTCATATACAATCATACGAGAATGAGGACTCACGCAAAATCGCTGCTTGCATTGTTATCATCGGGATCCATGTGGAACTTCGAGCTTGATACTAGTATCGATGTGGTGAATGGGTTGGAAGAAGACTGAGAGATGCTACAGCGCTAGAAGTATCCACGCATTAATAACATTGATATCGTGGCAATGCAGGTTGTAAACGCCAGGTTTCTAGCGGCCAAGCCGAGACCCGGATGCAGTGGCACAAACATGATTTGAATTACATATTACTCGTGGCAGAACGTTTGAACCTTCTGAAGCTTCAAGCTTCCCTGCCGGCAATATGTCCAACCTTGGTAGGCAGTTTGTCTCTTTGCCGTTTTCTCTCTCTACCTTGTGACAGACTGCAGGATTCAGATCATGATGGTGACGCAGTACTTGGTGACTCAACCAAGATGGGACCGGATAAGTGAAAGGGAAAAGGGAGCTTACGAACGCTGCAGCGCTGAGGCCTTGAGGCAATGATGCCGTCAGTTTGAACTTTGAGCTAAGCCTAGTAGGTCTGGAATATGAAGCTTCCTCTTACCCCACTAGGTTAGTCGTCAACGTGAAGTCACTAGTATATTTGTTCATCTTGAGTATATATATTCGTCCTAGTGGATGACTTTCCGCAGGCTCGAAATATTCTGATTAGAATATCATATCATAAATTTGACCGTATTAGGCAGGTGTGCCGCGATGCCGCTGTTCATTTCCTGTCAATTTGCAAACATGTGTCACCTACCCCCCCCTAATAAACCTTAATCTATTGGGGGGGGGGTACCCCCCCCAATAGATTTTGCAGACTAAAATAAACGACATCCATCCATTTTCGGTCACTAACGCCAACAATATCCGCTGACATAATCCGCCTTGCTCGACATGCATGCCATGCACCACAACACCTTGCGCAGTGATACCAAGCTACGTTCTCAACCTTTCATCCATTGTGCTAATATATCTATCTCCCGGCTCTATTTAGATGACACCTGGTGCTCAGAATGACATACTCGATTGTCTATGTGCACTAATGAACTTCCTACCCTCCGGTGCCTCCAATCTTGCTCGATTCATCCTAGCGTCTGGCTCCAACCGATCCTTGCCCTCTGTCAACGAAATTTTCCTTACAACGCCTCAATATAGATTCGGCACGCTCATAGTCTGTCTGTTTTGCCTTCGCGCGCTCGCGTTGCACTGTTACCAGCCAGTCCAGCCCAGGGTCGTCGAGTTTTTTTTTTACGATGAATATCCCCACCCCTTGTGGCCGACGGCTCAACAAAGACTTGGATCATATAAAGTTCGTGCATCAGTAGCCACAAGGTCAGTACTCAAACATTCAGTCCATATTCGCCCTTCCCAACTTATGACTGTCCCTATTAGCAAAACGATTCCCGAGTTGCGCTATGATAATGCAGGCAATGCATACGCACGTGATATCTCAGGCATTTGGCAGCCCCATCCTGGAATTGCGCAGGCCGTGACTCAGTCTGAAGACAGATACATGTCCCAGGCTTATGATGTAAGTTTTAATCATTCTCTGAGCTTCGTAACATGTACTTATCACTTTTTAGCCACATGCAGCGGCACCCTCTATGTATCGACTCACAACTCCTGCGAACTTCTCCCAACCTTGCTTGTCGCCATCACCATCACCGTCTGGATCCCACCTCCCACCACCTCACGCATACCAGTACCCTGCTAATATCCCACTCCCAGAATCACTGGATAGGGACCTTCGTGATCCCTTGGTAATTGCCGAGGCTCGTGGATACACACCTGCTATCAAAACTGGCGGGGTACGTCGCAAGGCTAGTAGAGCTAACAAAGGCAAGGGAAAAGATAAGGAGAATACTAACCTGGACAGTGCTGACCGCCCTCAAAAGCATGCTCGTGCTATCGAGGATGATGAAGATGGTACAAGGGCCAAACGTGGTCGGCCCAATGGCTCCAACAATTACAGTACGGCTGATGTCAAAGTGCTCCTTGACCTTGTCGAAGACGAACTTCCTCTGGGCCAGAAAGGGTGGCAACTAATACACTCGAAGTTCACACAGTGGGCAACCCGTAACGGCCGCCCTCACCGTAAAGCCGCCTCACTCGAAACTAAATTCAAACAAGTAAGTTGTACTCTATTCTATGATAGCCATCTTACATTTCAACCTTAGTTTGTAAAGACTACGAAACCTACTGGTGACGGAGTTTGTCCTCCGGATGTAACTCGTGCCCATGAGCTTGATGCACGCATCAACGAACGTGCTGGTACCCGCGACCTAAACGACTCAGACTATGATGCCCACGATGATGAGTGGAATGGCAATGAACAAACCGACAAGGTGCGAAGTCTGTCTCCTCTTGAGCACACTGCAGTCGCTCGCGCCACCCGCACAGATACACCTATGCCACGTCGCCGAGGTGCAGCAGCTTCAGAGCTGCTTTCTCGCATCAGTGGGGCCTTTGACCCTGCTGTTCAGCAAGCTCGGGATGAGGATCGTGCCACTAGGTCTCTTGCGAACACGCAGCTGCTTGCCCAGGGACAGCAGCTGCGTGATGCAAATGCAGTCACAGAGAAATTGCGGACCCAACTGTTTGACTTGCAAACGAGACTATATGATACTGAACGCGAGCGTGACCTTACCCAGCTTCGTCTGGAGATGACACAGATGCACCAGCCTCCTCCCAACAAAGCCGCTCCAAAAACTCGCCACCAGCGCAGACCCAAACCCAAACTGGCGGATTACACCTATTACCCTGATGGCGGCCAATGTGTGGTCTGGCATAGTGATCCAGATACCCTAGCATCTGATGCTTCGGACCACTCTCCATCTTCTCATCAATATACCGATCCTACTCCGCCTTTCAACTCTACTCCTTCTCCTCGCTTTGCCCACCGTCGCTGGGCATCCAGACCTCGTTCTCGTGGTGCAGGACCACCACGCAATTCCATGATCGTTCGATCTAATAGGCAAGAGACCCAGGTGCACACAGAGCTCAAGAGTGAGGCCGTGGATGATGTGGATGACCTGCCAGAGAGCAAGTCAGCTTATTGTCAATCACCAGAGGTGTAATTGCTCAAGGTACTCGCGCAGCTTAGTTCAAGTCTTGGTTTCTTACTTCCTCCGCTCAAGGCATTCGCGCAGCTTAGTCCAAGTCTCGGTTTCTCCTTCCTCCACTCAAGGCATTCACGCAGCTTATCCAAGTCTCGTTTTCTCCTTCCTCCACTCAAGGCATTCGCGCAGCTTATCCAAGTCTCGGTTTCTCTCCTTCCTCCGCTCAAGGCACTCGCGCAGCTTATCCAAGTCTCGGTTTCTCCTTCCTCTGCTCAAGGCATTCGCGCAGCTTAGTTCAAGTCTCGGTTTCTCCTTCCTCCGCTCAAGGCATTCGCGCAGCTTATCCAAGTCTCGGTTTCTCTCCTTCCTCCGCTCAAGGCACTCGCGCAGCTTATCCAAGTCTCGGTTTCTCCTTCCTCCGCTCAAGGCATTCGCGCAGCTTAGTTCAAGTCTCGGTTTCTCCTTCCTCCGCTCAAGGCATTCGTGCAGCTTATCCAAGTCTCGGTTTCTCTCCTTCCTCCGCTCAAGGCACTCGCGCAGCTTATCCAAGTCTCGGTTTCTCCTTCCTCCGCTCAAGGCATTCGCGCAGCTTAGTTCAAGTCTCGGTTTCTCCTTCCTCTGCTCAAGGCATTTGCGCAGCTTAGTTCAAGTCTCGGTTTCTCTCCTTCCTCTGCTCAAGGCATTCGCGCAGCTTAGTTTAAGTCTCGGTTTCTCTCCTTATTCTGCTCAAGGCATTCGCGCAGCTTAGTTCAAGTCTCGGTTTCTCCTTCCTCCGCTCAAGGCATTCGCGCAGCTTATCCAAGTCTCGTTTTCTCCTTCCTCCGCTCAAGGCATTCGCGCAGCTTAGTTCAAGTCTCGTTTTCTCACTCCCTCCGCTCAAGGCACTCTATGGATAGATATACCATTTTGTTGTGATAGTGTAGTGATTTAATTGAAGCCACAAGCTGTTAGTCGTACTCTAGTGTGATATGGAAACGTGCGACTCGATCTTTCTGCCTTTGCTCTGCAAACAACATGTTCTCAAAATCCCTCCAGACTGCAATATCATCATCCGTCTCCTGCCAATGTTTGAGGTACACCGTCCGTATTTGATTGATACCAACTCGGATTGCACGCAGATTGTGCAATCGCACACAGATCTCAATGAGATCGCCTCGCAAGTCTTTGTTGCCGATTTCGAGTGGTACACGCAATCTTCCAAAAGCACCTTGAAGACCACGCATGCCCCATTCAGCAGTCTGCCGGTAGGAAAGGAGTTCACGATTGAATGCCATCTGTTCGTTGATCTCAGCAAGTGAGCCTTGAATACGTTGGCCTTGTTTGAGAGGTGCGCGAATTCGGCCCTGGATGTCATTGCTGCCACGCGGGAATGCCGTGTCAGCAACAATATAATAACCTGGGGGAGTTTCATTTCGAAGGGAGACATAGATTTGATGAGCGACACAGGAGTCATGCCAACTGCCTGGCGCATTCAAGCGTGCTGCAATAATCACTCCTGCAAGATGATTAATCAGGACTATAGCGAGTCTGGATCATTAAACTTACCTTCAGCTGAAAAGGCCAAGACGGAACTGATAAAGTGCTCCGAGAGCCACCCATTAAACGTCGCATTCTCAATGTCAACGTCATCAGACGTTTGCACAGGTAATTTGAGGCCATCGATGCTGCCGAATGCTCCTCTCAGTCTTGCGTGACGTGCCACAACAAGTTCACTGCAGCGTGCGAAATCTAGGCCTCCTGGCCATTGAATTTTGGCGTCTTGGATGGTGCGAAGTGTGCATAGCAGAAGCTTGAGACTGAAACTAAGATATCGAGTGACGGTACTGGGAATGATAGCGAAGATTTGCTGTAGGCTGATAGCGTGCATAGTGGAGCTGAGATAATGTAGCACAAGCCCAAGTGCCCCTGCAGCATCAAGGGAGCGCTGATTCATTCGCGGATTTCCATGTGCACGGACATCATCACGAGGAATTGGTGTCTCATACCAGCATTGTGCAAAGCCTGTAGTAAGTAGCGAAGAGAAGGTGGACACATCCACACCCATTGTAGTGATGAAGGCTCGGTCATTCTGGCTATTATAAAGTACCTGCCATGGGGTGTCGATGCGAGGATTTGGAAGTAGTTTGGGTCGGCAAAGATATAAACGATGAGGGTGGCGAGTGTCAATGCGGTCTTGTCGTGATGCCTCGCTCCCAGCAACGAAAGCTGCAGCCAGGATGCGAGCTCTTTCATCATCGTCGAAAATGTCCGCCTCTTCTTCATTAAGGAGTCTGATGTACTGGACTGCAGGACTGTCCATCGCATCAAGAGCTGGACTAAATCTATTGGTTGAGCGTGCGGGGGATTATTCTGATATAGATTAACATATCTTCGTTATTGGTCATGTTTTTGAGACTCCGAAATATTCTATTCTGGATTATTTTGCCCACGGAAAGTCATCCAGTAGGCCAAATACATGTTCCAGGGTCAGATCTGATTTAGATACTAGGCGGGCGAAACGCACGAGAACACTCGCACGTTGCTGACCACCACGACAGGCTCAATACAACTTTGGTGACACGATAAAATGCAGTGGGTTCGGGAAGGGCTGCATCCATCCAGGTCGCAGGGTTCGTAGAACTAGTGCTGCCGCAGTCCGGTCCCGAACCCTGGTTCGAACCCGAACCCATCCGGACTGGACCAGTGGTTCGGTCACAGGTTTGGTCTCTCTCCTGGACCGAACCCCCTAACAGGTTCGGGGTTCAGTGTCGTCACTGAAAAATGCGGACCGGTTCGGACGCGTCCAGACCGGTCCGAACCTGCACCATGCGCACAATTCCAGCTGCGTGTTTTTCGTGAGGCTTCCTGTCAGTTTAAGTAGTGCGCTCACCATTTTCAGACCGGTCCGAGCCTGCACCATGCGCACAAGAGTCCATCTGCGTGTTTTTTGTGAGGTTTCCTGTCAGTTTAAGTAGTGCGCTCACCGTTTTCTGTTCCTTCTCTTCTAATAACAGCAGCATTCCCCACATTGCGCTAGCAACAAGGGTGCTTTTTTCAGCTATGCAACGACTTGAAGCACCGGTACTATGTTCACCATCTCTCATATTTGATAAGTTGCTAACTTCTAATGTTTTTTCTTTCAGAATATACCTACTACTGTGGTGATTCCTGGGTTTTCCACCAAGTTTGCGCAATGGATTGTCATTTTGGAACTCGAAGGTGCGCAATATTTTTTTATTTAGTTCAAGATATGTATTCACTTGTGGTATAGGTTCAACATTCGCACTCCCTGCTGCAACTATGTTCGAGTCGTCTGCACCAGCCCGTCGTCCTGACGGTTCGTTGAAAAGTGCTGAAGAGATGGAGTGGATCAACGACCCGGATGATGACACTACCATCCTCCCTCCCCCTCCTGCATCCAATGGCACTCTCAATTCTTTCATTCGTTGTTCAGGCCGCGCCATCAAGCCTACAGAGAAGATCCGGGAGACTGCCAGCAGTATCCCGGCCAAACAACATTCGAGGCTCTTCAATTGCTCAAGAGCGCATACCATCAAGGTCATATCTCTGCAACAGCCCAGGCTGAATTTGCTGCTCCTTATGATAACCGCGTCGTGAACGAAGAGTTCTAGTAGCTATTTGTATTGTACATGTCATTTTCTTTTTCTTTTTTTGCTAATTAAATCAACGGTTCGAGGGTTCGAACGCGTCCCGAACCCGAACTGAACCCTTGCGAACGCGTTCGAAGGCGTCCGGTCCAGGGTTCGGCCATCTTGCCTGAACCTGACCACTGGTCGAGTTCGGGGTTCGCAGATGTAGGGTGATGAACCTGACCGAACCGGACTTCGGCAGCACTACGTAGAACTTCCCGAGAAGAAGGTGGTCTGGCATGTCCCATGCTGCAAGTTGTAGATAAGGAAGGTTTTGAACGGCTTTAGCGTCAATTATCTGACGCCAAGGTACAAGGTTCGCGTATATTGAACTTTGTGTCGAGAGTAGAGCCGTCGGACTCGTCGGAGTGAAAAGTACGAGCGCATACGTCACACGGACGTTCGTGACATCGGCCGAGTGCAATGTCTTAGAGTCATTAACGTTTTCATTCCTCATTCTCCCGCATGATAAAATAGCGCGTCGTTTGTAAAAACATCTCAGTGCTTGTCCCCAAGACTGAGATGTAAGTCCCTTAGCGTTTTGTACCGTTACCAAGCTCACAAGTACCAATAGCGTTTGTTCTATCTAGGTACATATCTAATATACAAAAGAGTGCTTGTCCCCAAGACTGAGATCATTTGTTCTATCTAGTCTTCCTCTCGTCGTACCCTCCGCAACACAAAGTCTACAGGTTATGAGCCCTGACATGGCCACAGACGCCGCACTCCCTGGCACCACGTCCACACTATTCAACATACCAAAGTTAGCCGAAGATGGCAGCAATTGGATAACCTACAAGGAACGCATGTTGACGGCGATCGGTGCGAGAGGCTTGATGCGTTATGTCGATGGCCCACCACACCTTGGTAGGAGTATTGATACTACCTGGTTATTGTAGAAGGGTAATTATGCATACTTAGCAGTAGTCCCCCATGCTTCTTGTATGCATACTCTGCTGGGGAACCAATTCCCTCCCCCTCGAGTGCTCCCTGATGCTTCCTAAACACATGTACCTATATTGGGGCTGACATCTCCATATTCCTATGTTCCGTCTGCTATTTTAAGGCTTCGTATCGAGAGAGATCTCATGCTATTTTAAGCCTCCGTATCGAGAGAGATCTCATGACATTTTGAGCCTCCGTATCGAGAGAGATCTCACTATATTGCCCTGTATACCTGCCCTTTGTGTTCCTGAGTCCTAAAAGGGCAAAAAAGTGAATCTGACGGGCAGTAAAACATATCGATATTGTTGCTGTAGATACACCAACACCATTGAAATAACGAAAACATATGTCAAAATGTCCTACGTGGGTGAAACGATCGAAGAGGGAGCAACAAGACTAGGTACGACACTCCAGATGGACGTACACCGCGTACACATTGCTCGACAGATGTAGTGCTGCCGTGGTCCGGTTCGGTCCGGTTCAGAGGGTCCTGGACGAGAACCGAGAACCGGACCATGGTCCGGTTCTGCAAAATCTTCGAACCCCGAACCGGACCACAGAGAACGGTTCTCTGTGGTCCGGTTCGGTTTTTTTCTGGTCCGAACTCGAACCGAACCCGAAAATTTTCAGTGGTGAGCACGAAAAAAAATACATTGAAATACTACTTTACACGTCGAGTAGCTACTCCAATGACATAGCTACATACCCATCTCTGCCTCTGTAGTTGCTGAAGATGCTGACATGCCAGGAGGAACGTGAAAGTAGGAAGTGAGGATGGTACAGTTCTTGGCAATGAAGGCTGCACGCTGGACATTTAGACAGGGGATGGCATCATTTCAGAACAGCGAGAAAACACCTGCGCATCCTGAGTGAGAGACGGTGGGTGAGATTTACCTGCAGGTAGTACATATAAATATTAAGTTAGAAACATGAAAAAAAAAACGATTGTAAAAAGGACTCACTAAGACACTGCGAACAGCAGGCAATGACTTTGATCAGCATGGCTTGAGCTCGATGGAAGATCGACACGCTGCGAATGGCAGACAACGACTTCGATCAGCATGGCTCGAGTCGAAGGAGGATCGACACACTTATTCACTGCAAACAGTGGGCAACAACTTGGATCAGCATGGCTTGAGCTCAAAGGAGGATTGACAGACTCACTCACTGCAACTCCCCATCCAGAGTCGAGTCTAGATGCGCTGCATGCGAGCAAGAATGAGTGCTGCCTCTCATGCTGTTCCCATCTCCGGCGCCCTGGTGTCGTCCGCAAGCGTTTGTGCTACGTCAGCACTTGCTGGCGTGTGTTGGGCGTTTGCGCATGGTGCTGGTGGCATTGGACACAGTGTGGTGGTCATCAGCATGGCTCGAGCTCGAATAAGGATCGACACTCACGAACTGCAAATGGTGGGCAACGATTTGGATCAGCATGGTTCAAAAATCTTGTGAGACAGGTGTCCTGTGATAGTTAAAAAAATGAGAGTTTGATTGATTAGTACTTACCTTTAAAAAGGCTAAAAGTAGCCTGATTAATCAATGGTGCAAATCCCGAAGACAACAGTTTGACGTGGAGACCGAAGTTGTCACAGTCAAAGTCGAAGTCGATAACGGTTCGGAATGGTTCGGCAGGGCCGAACCAGAACGGGACCGTTGGGGAAGACCTAGAACCGAGAACCGTTTTCCGGTCCGGTTCTGGCTGGTGTGAGAACCGTGGACCGAACCGCGGAGAACCGGACCAAAAGTCCGGTTCGAACCATGGTTCTGGACCGGACCACGACAGCACTAGACGGATGGCTGCCTGCCGGTGGGCATATGCACTCACACCTTCGTTCTCCATTCCATCTAGCCACGTCCTTGGGGAAGCACGGTCCTCCCACCATTCTGTTTGCCACTCCAAGAAGGCCGACACCCGTCTCATTTCCTCCTGGAGGAGCTCGACCTCCTCAGACCACCGGTTGGCCCGTGCACGCGCCTTACACCATTCTATACGCATCGCTAGAAATTCCTCAACTTAGAAGGGCAAGAACTTGCTTGAACAGATCACTCACCATCAGATAATTCTTCTTGCCCAGCGCCATGGCGCTGCTTCCATATCCACGAGATGGCCACCAGTCTCCGTCCCTCAGTCTGGGATTCACCGGCTGCTTGATCTTCCGTCATCCCCCGTATATCCTCCTTCTCCAGCTTTGGGAACTGATTCATCCAGTCTACCTCCAGGAGCGCTTTGGCCAGAACTTCGAGTGCACTCCAAGCAATGTTGTACTTGGTCGCGGCGGCATCGATCTTCTTTTGGACGGTGTCGATGATACCTCGTGACCTTGTGTGAGCGCGCTGTCCCGTAATCCAATCTCTCTTGAATCCCGTAAGGTGGCGCTTGAGACGTAAATGTTGCCGAAGTTCATGCAAGGCTTCATGAGCCTGAGCAACGCAGAGCTTCCACTCAATCCGGGTGAGGTTGATATCGCAAGGCATGGGTAATTTGAGAACTGCAGAAGGCAGCCACAACTTGATGTTATGGACTGCTTCTTCCTCAGACTCGGAGTGTAAGTCGTCCATCTCCCGCAGTCGCGCAACATACGGCATATAGAGAGTTTGTATTTTCACCCAGTGCTCCAGTCGGCAGCGCAAAGCATTTGTTCGCTGCTGTAAGGCCGAGAGTTGTATATCAGTTGAGTGCATGCCGATGAGTGCCTTATCAGTGGCAAGACGATGTCTAATAAATCGTAGATAGACTAGTTGTGTCTCCATCCGCATAATGAACATTGTGCTCACTGCTGGGCCTCCAGATCCGTTCCAGCTGCTATTAATACACTCGGTGACACTTCAGCATGCAAGGAGACGTCCAAGCCACGTTTGAGTTGATCTGCTTCAGCTTGTGAGAGTTCAAGGCGAACAGAAGCTTGAGTCACAGGGACAGCGGTCGATTCGAACGGATTAGGTCTGGACCGGTCAGCCTCCCATTCTTCCACCATTTGACGCCATGATGTAAGGCTCTCTGTCGGAATGGCCTCCTCAAAGTCCCCCAGGTCCAACACATGCTGGTCCCGCTGAGGGATGGCTTCCTTCAACTTTTGCAAGAGAAAGGGCCCTGTCAAAAAGGTCAGATACCAGAAAATATTAGGAATCAGTGGACGTACCGAAGTTGCAGACCTTACGCCAATTCCAATCGCTGAAATGATTGTCGAGGGTATCTCGCCTCGAACCGGGGCCCATCT
The DNA here is from genome assembly GCA_016647645.1 of Suillus variegatus. Lineage (NCBI taxonomy): Eukaryota > Fungi > Basidiomycota > Agaricomycetes > Boletales > Suillaceae > Suillus > Suillus variegatus. Next base: position 19,375 of record JABBWF010000402.1, read on the forward strand.
TGCGGGTACTGGTTGCTATGGGATTAATATTAGACCATCCTCTCTCCGGTGCTTCCCCGTCCGTTCTGGCCATGCCTTTGATGAGATTGAACGAGAAGGTAGTTTGGCAAGCAGGAATATGTGCTGGAAGATGGAACTTGGGCACAAGAAATGTGATTGTCTTGCCGCCAGGAGAAAAATGGAGCTGCACAGGATAGTGTGACATGCGCGTCCAGAGGTGTTTGCTCCACTGACACGCAATGTCATATGAGACATTAAAGACCGCGAGGTCACTGGAATGCATCAACGTTGAGAAGAATAGATAGTCCATGTTCACGTATCTGATAAATTGTTAGTGAGTGTGAATCGAACAGAAGGGATACTCACTTCTCACCCTTTTGGAGATCTCCAACAGCAGATGGCCGCTTGAAGTTGTGCCTCGCACAAACAACAGCACCGATGCCTGTCGCTGCGAGGCCACGCATGTTCTTGGAATCCGCCAAGTTCACTGCATTGTGGCTTGCACAAGAGCTTTTCTAAGGACCAGGGAGTCAGAACTCCGATAGGATCAAGGAGACCATTACTTACCTCTTGAGTTTGTCCAGCATGCTCGGCCAACAGCCTTTTGAAGCCCGACTCCTCCACAAAATATGCCCACCCCTTGCTCAAGCTTGGATCTGCTTCTTCTGACAACTTATTCCGACGACACATTCGGAAGTTGGCATCGATGCCCAGAAATAAGGCAAACAACCACCTATACATACGTAAGGTAACAGTGCACACAGAGGGAAAAAGAACTTACCTTTTATCCGGAGGAGCACTGTCCCAATCCGGTGGGAGATTTCTGCCAGGCTGAGGGCAAGCAAGGCATGGGACAGTGAGCTCCCCAGGCTGGGTGCCCAGCACTCCACATACATCATGGGCATGGCCAGCCCGCTTGAGAGCTAACAAGTGTCGGTACTGTCGACTCATTTGCAAGAGAGACTCGTAACGATCCTAGAATTAATGTAAGTTGATGGATGGGGAAGGGAATATATATCAAAACATACCTTGGGCGGTTTCGTGCCTGTATTGTCGGTTAAGCGAAACAGAGCTTGCCAATATTCAAAGGCAGAGCCTTTGGACTCAAAAGTGTACATCTGAAAATGGTTGAGAAGACGGAAGGTAGCAGCAGTTCGTGGATCGGTTGTGGTGGCAGGGTACCAGCGTGCGCGTAAGAGCTGGACCGTATGTGTGTTGGCGGTTGCGCAGTTACAAAAGAGGAGCGTGACACTATGTATACCGCTAATGTCCAAAACTGTAAAGTCGAATGCACGAACAGGATTGTCGCACTGGATGTCTGCTGGGTGGCCGAGTTGAATACATAGACCCAGTTCGCGAAGGGAGATCCGCTGGAAGTACGTGCCTGTCCAAGTCTATGCAATAACTGTGAATTCAAGTGACGATGAAAGTGGGGGGAAATACCTCAAGGTTGTGCAATGGCATTGCACTGTGAAGCGAAACAATGCAGGACTGGCAATAAAGTTGAAGCCCTTCGCAATCCCTGCAATGAACTGTAGGTTCATTTGTACAGCCTGGTAGTCCATGGCACGTGTGGCTCCAAGGTGCATCTCCACGAGCCTCGAGTCTGACGAATTCCCTCAAGAAACTATCTCTTTCTGGAACCCATAGTCTTTGTGGATCATCCTGGAACAATGTAAGCTATAAATGGGAGATTTGACAAAGCACCTACCCCCGCGGTGCGTTTTCTTTTGCTTTTCACAGGCTCGCCATTTGCGTTATGTTCTGCCAGAAAGTCGACGTAAGCGTCATCTACAGCGTCAAAGTTGGTGTCGTCGAAGTTGAAAGTCTCCAAGACACTTCCATTGGGCTCTGTATTTGGTGCAGGCGTTGCAGGTGTGACTTTGGGTGCTTGGTAGTACATAGTTCTGATAGAGGGACGGCCCATGTTCGTGACATCAACAGAGGTGTGTGCGTGAAGATCGTGAGTTTTATAAACATTGCGCGAGCGTTTTGCAGCTGCGGCCTGACCAGTATGTCGAGTACCACTTTCTTTGTGGAACTGTTTCTCCAGTCTGCAGAGTTTTCGCCCATGACTGCCTTTGACCATGGTACTGATAAAAAGAGTGCAACGTGCCTAGTTACAGAAACCGTCATGACTAATATTAATGTACATAGTAAATACTTATCAACCTACCTGCCATATTAATTTATCAGCGAAGAGCGCCTCATCGAGGACATCTTGTCCTTGTTCCATCAGACAAAGTATTTCCTCCTCCGAGGTCAGCCAGAGACGAGCAAAGCAAAGTAGACGTGAACATTCAGTTTTGAGCTGCGGAGTGCAAGGTCCGTGAAGATTTTCAACCAAAGTAGACAGCGCCTTGGCTTCTTTCACAAAATCCCGGGAAAGACTTAGCTGCCCCATGAACTCTGGTCTAACTACATCCCAGCCTCATTCATCCACGTCTTGGAGAACCGCAATGACACGGTCCAGACATCCGTTATGATTTCGGCTGCCTGTATAAGTTCTAGTCCACATCTCTTCCATTGCCTCAAAGGCGTCTAGTGTAGCCTGCATCCAAATGAGCATGAATTATTTAAACTATCGATCAACTCACCTTGTTAGCGCCTTGAAGTCGTCTCCACCTCAGTCTCGCCTTGATTCTTTCATGCCCTATGTGTCTAATAAATAGTTGATTAAACAAACGGCAGCGCAACATCATAGGGCCCTCACGCTACATAATATATGCGCTTAGAGTGTTTTCGTGTGGCTTGACGTTCTGGTGAGGGCTTGCGATTTCGTCCCATGAAACTATAGAGTGATGTTGGAAAATAAGAGTAAAGTGGTGCACATTTGAGGCGAAATTCATACAAAGCTTGAGGCCAAACAAAGTGAAGCCTTAACGCCAAATTTCGTACTGGCACAGCCACAACTTCGGGACATTTATTATTCAACTAAGTTTTGGTGCAGCTTGACTGCACCAAAACTTAACTTAGTTGAATAATAAATGTCCCGAAGTTGTAGCTGTGCCAGTACGAAATTTGGCGTTAAGGCTTCACTTTGTTTGGCCTCAAGCTTTGTATGAATTTCGCCTCAAATGTGCACCACTTTACTCTTATTTTCCAACATCACTCTATAGTTTCATGGGACGAAATCACAAGCCCTCAAATAACATTTACATTCAAGATCAAGCAAACAACAAGATAGTAAGACGGTACACGATGATTTGGTATGTAGCATGATGGGGTATTATTATATATAATCTAGTGCGGCACCTCCATGACTCCACCATCGTTGATAGCCTCAGAATATGCGGTCTGAGCAGCAGCAAGGGAGGAGTGACGTCCATAGCAAGCACCTGGAACCCCAATAACATGCGGATGGACGTTGTGCCTGGTAATGTTATTAGAAGTTTGATGAAGCCAAATCGTAAGGTACGTACCACCCTTGGAAGACGCCAGTTTCACGTCCCACAGTGACAACATACCAGCGCGTGGAAGTAGATGTGCCTGCCGCACCAGCCTGAGTGGGAGGAACCAGAGCAGAAGGTCCCATGACAGGGACTGGAGCAGTTGGAACAGTCGGAGTGAATGGGATGCCCTGAGTGGCTGGAACGGTTTCAGGTCCAGTCACGGTTTGGGGAGTGGGGCCCACAGCGGCAGTCTGCGTGGCTACAGCGGGAACTGGGTTGACGGTCACACTGGCAATGGAGAGTGCTGAACTCTCAACTTTGGTGAATGGTTCATCGTCACCTGAGGGTACAGCTGTGTAAGAGCTCGAGCGGCAGAAAAATAAGTGACTTACCATCTGCAGGAGAATGTTGATACTGACAAGCAGGGCAACGTCCACTCAAGAGCCCGTCTGCTGTAAGGGCATTAGTGAGTAGGGTTGAGTTAGCAAACTTGAAACATATCATTTTGAGTGCGCACAAGCTCCAAGGCGCTTGCGAGTTCGGACAAACTGAAAGTCTGCTCGTTGCCGAAGTTAGGGAAGACCTTCATTTGGAACAAACAGACAAGGTGAGAGTTTTAGTGGCCGGGTAAATGTTATGTGGGTGACGAACTGTAATGATTGATGAGTTTGATGCGGCAGTTTAAATACGTTTTGGTCTTATCGATGGATCGATGGGATCTCATTGGCTGATTACTGATTAAGGTTCAAATTCCGTACGCGTGAGTTGGCTTTTTCACACTTTGGGCACCATCGCGGAGTAAAGAGTAAAAAAACACAAGGTACGTGCCAAATGCAGACTTACTTCATTAATATCGGTTGAATCAGAATCATAGATGCCTGGAGCTTCATGGATGTCGCGTGAACAGTCGACTTGGCTGTCAGAGAAGATGGATGGGTTTCGATTGAGTCAGCTGCAGGGCAATGTTTCTACGTACTTTTCCGAGGTAAATGCTCAATGGTTCGTGAAGTGGCCCGAAGCCGCGGTGCACTTCAAGGATGAAACAGGCATTGGACTTACAGAAGAACAGCTCTCAAAAGAGCAACACGTTACCTTAGGACACCATCTGAAGCAGCGCAAGGCCGTAAGTGTATTGTCTCGTAATTTCATATTCGGTCGCTTATACCAAATACCAGCAACTCCATTCTTACTTCTACCGCAACGCCTTGGCCGTAGGACGTGCTCGAGTCACACATTTCACCAAAACCATTACAAAGCTGATGGGCTCCTCCACTGACCGCACACGTGGACCATCTGCCATGGAACACTTCATTCATACTGAGTATCAGTCCGGGACCTTGGTCAAAGAAGAGATCGAGGCTCACTTGAAAAATGGTGAATACACCCGACAGAATCGCATGTCCGGACTTCACGCAGAAGCAGTCAAGGCAATGGCTGCTCGTGGAGAAGAGTATGTGAAGAAGATGGAGTTAGAGGCAAAAACTGAGTGTGAGCGCCGTGCTGAGAAGGCGAAGGCTGAACTTGATGCCCTGCGCAATCCTGATGAGTCGGCGCGTGTGCAGTAAGTGCATTTCAAAAAATGTGCTACTAGTACTAAATGAAGTTCATGTTCACGCAGGTACATCGAAGGCCTCGGCACTGTAGTTGGCCAGCTTCTACAGACTATTCAAAAGACTACTGGCTGGTATGGGAGTATTTACCTTGGAGGACCCGACCCGCGTGCGGCTGGAGATGTTCGTGTTTTCAGGTAAGAACAAATAGCATCCCTACCACGTTCATACCAATAATATTATTTACAGCTTTCACCATGGGAAGGGGTCTACTGGCCTTGGCTTTCGTGAAGCACTTCCAGATCACCATGCACGTGTGGTCGAACCATTCACCACGTTCCTAAAGGGCGCTTTTGTGACCCATGTCCTTCCCTCACAATCCAACACCAGCTCTGTGCTGCCTGACATTACTCTGCCGGCGGACGTTCAAGTATTGTACACTATGCCATCTGAAGACCACACCATTATCAATCCGCATTCAGCGGTCCTCACACAGTACCCTCATGCTTCCTCCACAGCGCAGAGTATGCTTCTAGACGAGATCCGCCAACTTCCCCAGGATCAGTCATTTGACAATTCCTTGGGGCTCTTTGGCGCATCACTAGACCCTTTTGCGATGTCCGATGACACGCTTTATGAAGGTAATGCTGGGGTGGGGCCCTTAATTGACTCTGTGATGTCTGATGACACACTGTACACGATTGCACCAGAACATAATGTCGAGTCGTGGCAAACGTCACTCCCAACGCTACCTCCTTATCCTGGCCAACTTCCGCTTCTTACTCCTCCCCGTCTTCCTTCGCCTGCTGCTGCAGATTTTCTGGGGCCTGTAACTCCATCTCTTCCTTCTGGTCCTGCCATGATTACCACGTCTCCTACCTCAGAGACTCCATCTCTTTCTACCACGTCTCCCACTGTTCCATCTGGTCCTGCCATGGTTACCATGTCTCCTGCTGCTCCATCTCTTCCTGCCACGCTTACCACGTCTCCTACCTCTGAGGCTTCTGAGGCGCCAGCATCTGTCCCGTCTTCGCCACTTCCTCCCGCGGTTACCATCTCATCTTCGCCACTTCCTCCCGCGGTTACCACGCCTCCTACCTCCAAGGCTTCTCAGGCGCCGGTGTCTGCCACATCTTCGCCACTTATGAAGATGCCAGAGCCTCTTGAAGACATTGTGAATCAATCTGTGCGACGCAGCAGTCGCACACACGTGCCATCAACACGTCTAGCAGAAGCCAATAACATTGGCGCTCACAAAAGGGTACGAAAGTAAGTCTGCCTTTCTTCGCTTGTTCACTCAGACGGAGTATAATGTCACCGTCTCACTTCAGGTCACGCAAGTCAGTTCCATGAGCAGCGGATACCAACCTTTACCTACTCACATTTCTTGTCCTTTTTGTCGTGGTGTGCAATTTGCTTGGTAGTACTCACCTGATTCATATGTTTTTTCATTATAATGCGCTTGAGAATATATCTTGATTTTCTTGCTATATTGAATGTTAAACGTTAAGGCTCATCATTGACAAGACTTGGTGAATTGTAAGTGCACTGGCATCACGTGATATCAGTCACTGACGAGACTTGGTGAATTTTTAGTACACTAACATCACGTGATATTGGTTCACTCATACTTACAGCGAAGTCAAAACAAAGATACATTGTAGCTAGCAACTTTAAAGTCTTATTTCGTTAAAGAGAATATCTACATAGTGCACAGCAGAAAAAAACGGTCAAAACATATATACTAGTATCGACTCGAGGACAAGGTTAATTCAAACTCCAAAACACCCAAGAATAGGTGCCATCCTGTGGGGCTGATCACACAAAACGGGAAATGAACGCATATTTTTAGAGTAAATGATTTGGTATATCCTAATTAGGGCACGTGGAGACGCCCGAGAATTTGTAGCTACCATGTTGAATATATTTTTAGAGCAATGGTTTCAGAACATCCTAATTAGGGCACGCGGAGACGCCCGAGAAGTTCTGATTGTATTTTTAGAGCAACCGTTTCGGCACATTCTAATTAGGGCATGCGGAGATGCCCGAGAAGGCCCAGAAGGCTGTCTGTATGCTTCCTGTATGCTTCCCCAAAGGATTCTCCCTTGTATGCATACTCTGTGGAGGGTTGGGGATCCTAGGCAAGTATGCATAACTGTTGTTCTACAATGCCTGACATTGTATCAATAATTATGACAGTATGGCCTCTATCGCTTGGCTAGTGATTTGATCATATTGCATTATAACAAGGTGGTCCGTCGTTCCTGCATGCCCAAAATAGTCTGAAGGCGGTAACTGTAAACTGACATGACAGCATAGTAGCTGCCTCTCTCAAACCATCATGCTTATTCAGGTGATCCGTCGCAACGCCCCCGGCCAACGACATCCACAAAATGTGCGCGTATCGCTGACGGAAAGTGCCTTTGACAGGTCATTAAAATTTCCATTCTACAAAGTCCATAGTGCATTCGAGTTGATCGGTGGAGAACTATAGCTGGGAATCTGCTGGGACGTACCAGTACAGGGGATTACCGCCTCGTAGTCGATTGTTTCGATCCACGAATCGGTAGTTATGCAGATCGACTCTCTGGTCCAGAGGGCGATACCAGGAGCACTACTTAAGCTGAAAGATGCAACATATTTTGCTCATCGTACTCCTTCTATTGACTCAAGTATCGAGTCATGTTTCAACTCTATGTATTCATATGCCTTCTGGCATGCCTTCAGGGTCGTGCCGTGACTATTGGCCCAGTTTCTGACCTCATCATTGCCAATGGCGTTGTATCCCCGGATGGGTTCACCAGATCGTCAGTTTGCTTAATTTTTGACCTATTTGATTACTGACTTCATTGCAGGGGGGTTCTTGCCGGTGGCACTCATCCAGGGCCCACTATCGTGGCTCAAAAGGTAGCGTCTGCTTTGCATGCGCAAACTCTTGGTTGACTTCATGTGTATCAGGGGGATACGTTCAAGATCAATGTCACGAACCAATTGACTAACGATTCGATGCTAACAAGTACCAGTATCGTGAGTACCAGCCGATAAATGCATATAGGAGCTCACACTGATGTCTATCGCAAATAGCACTGGCATGGACTATTCCAGCATCATAGCAACCAAATGGACGGCGTGTCATTTGTCATGCAGTGTCCGATCGCTCTGGGACACTCTTTCTTGTATGACTTCAATGCTACCGACCAAGTGGGAACGTACTGGTACCACTCTCATTATGGAGTGCGTGCTTTGATTTTTATTCATGGTGTCGGAAACTGATTTCAATTCAGGTCCAATACTGTGATGGTCTACAAGGTCCGCTGATCATCTACAATCCAAACGACCCATACAGTTCATTGGACGATATTGATGATGGTGAGTGTGTTCGACGAAACAAAGTTGCGTTTCTCACTTTGAGTAAAGAG
>JABBWF010000403.1:0-27622 GCA_016647645.1 Suillus variegatus
GTCGATGCCAAGTATTATTGCCTGCTAGTGGTGACTGTACTTGGGCTACTTATACTCTGGAGTAGTAAGGGTCCTCGTTTATCGCTAGGCAGAATGGAATGCAAAAAAGAGAGGCAGAATGGAGTGGCGTCGCGTTTCACCATCTAAAAGAGACCTCCCGCTCAAAGCGAGTTGAAAAGTTGTCTGACACAACGCTAATATAGTATGGGCACAAGGAGTGTGCTGCTGCGGTCAAATGCTGACTAAATTCGTCAGAGTCAGTCGAACCGTCCGCGTCAGTACTCAGTGGCAGTGTCATTTAGCTGCTAAGTGGTTAAGCGGTAAGCGGTAAGTACTTACGATAAGCAGTACAGTAGACATTGGATCAACTACAGTAGTATGGAGACAGATAATAATGAGAGACGAGACTCAATGTAATCATTTCGTCGAGTCAACGTCGGACCAAGATCAACCACTGGGAAGAATAGTACTAGTACTAGTATGACTCGGCCGCGACGCGAGCGGCAACATGAAATGGAGTCACGCCCCATTTCTTTTACTATTTACAGTTATCAATCCCATGGGTCTGACGGGCAACTTCCTCATACGAAGGGGTGGACCATTTTGGTGTCATGTGACACCAAAATGGTCGTGCACGTGCAGGACCAATCTCAGACCATTCTAAATAGTCACGTGACGTACGTATGGTTGAAAAGGGAGAAGGGGGACAGTAGCATGCTGGCGCTGCGGGAATGGGGGAAGGAGGAGCGTGAAAAGCAAAGGGAGAAGAGGCTAGATAGCGAGGAGATAGTGTAATGTACAAAATCTACCTGAATAATTAGTAGCGAGGGGGAAAGGAAACAGTGAGTAACTAAGGAACCAAAGCGAGAGCGCGTTTGAATTGAAAGATGTAAAAAAAATACTACAAGTCCCAGTGCTCCTGGAGGTACTCGACGCGAAGATGCTTGATGCCATTGTGCACAGTCAGCAACGCATCTGGCGTCGACTCGTCGATCTTGAGCTCCTGGTATAGCTTGAAGAGCACCGTGCCTTCTTCGAGTGTCGTGGACCGATTGAGCAGCATCATTGCGAATGCCTCCTGCTCAAGGGCAGGGCTTTCACCAGACGGCCGGAGGAAGACTTGCTCGTATATTTGCTTGATGGTTTCGAGGAAGGCGCGCGGATGGAAGCGCTTGCCTTCAGAAAAAATGCCAGGTGGCTGTGGCCAGGGTGGAGGTGGCTCGTTCTTGGACACCTGTTTGGCGCCGTCAGCGCAAAAGCCGCATCTGTGGTTGTACCCCGAGTTCTCGGGACCGGGGTACATGATGGTCTGGCAGCGGGAGCACGTGTGTGCCTTGCGAAGCTGTAGATAGACATCATAAAAAACACAACAACCGTACATCCCATGTGACAGCCAGTAACAGCCAGTACAAGGTGCACAAATTGCTACCATCCCCACAAACACATGACAGACATGTGTCGAGTTTGTCAGTCTCCATATAAGTCCATGCATGCAGCGAGGTTTTATACATACTATTACCGGCCTTGTTATATTTGTATCACTCGGTAGATCCTTGTTTAGGTGATGAAATTCGATACATGCCACTACAATTGTTGTGACAATTGTGCTTCCTGGCAGTCCCTTGTGCGGGTAATGAACTTATACACATACTCCTACTAGTCTTGTCACCATATTGTGCGATAATTGTAGGCTCTGTTTGATCACGATAATGGCCACATCAAATTGCACTGTAGTAGCTACAGTACACTGGGCTATAGGCAATGAGCACGGAAGTAAAGTAGTAAGTAGAGATACGAATATGCGAAAGGAAAGTACTGAATATGAAAGTGACGATGCAAAGGTAGTCATGTGTATGATGTGAGCCAGCAGAGACAAGGGAAAAAGTGAAAGTGAAAGGCACACAATAACCCATGACAGCGCTAGACAGTATGAGAGCACACGAGAGGGATCAAGAACGTGCGATAGCATGCAGGGATGGTGCGAGATGGTGCAAAAGGGTGGAGGAAGGTTTCAGAGGATGCGGGGGGATGCCGAAGGCTACCAAAGTTAGAAGACAAAAAGAAAAGATAGAACTTACATGTGTACGAGCTTTGGTTAGCTTAGGGAGTGAACAAAACAAGAAATTACCGTAGAGTTGAGTGCGGGAGATGCTAGCTAGCAGGTAAATGTGGGAATAAACTCACTCGAATGACGCAAAAGGGTGCAAGAGATGCAGTGAGGGACGACAAAATGTAAGAGGTGGCAGCGGCAGGGCGTAAGCTGTCACAGTAGGGCGTGGTAAGCAGCGCAATGCAAGGAAGAGTCTCTGAGTAGTACTACTATTGATATTAAGAGAAAAACATAAAAGGACTTACGAGGGCGACGACAGCTGGTGAGGGAACATTATTAGCTAGAACATAACACTCGCGGCGGGAAAGAGGTAACGGTGTGGCCCACCGTGTGGGTGGCACTTATGTGAGATAAGTCTTAAAGATGGACAGATCTCGAAGTCGGAACTTCAAGCTCAAGCTTCGAGTTCGGGGTCCTATGAGGTAAATGACTTGGCAAAAATTATAACGTACGTGTCAAGTTGCTGTCGGCCGAATTCGTGGTCAAACTGCGGCACATCTTGGATCGGTACATGATGCATGCATATGGATGAGACCAATCACCATATGTATATAAGACCTATAGCTAGTATATATACATGTGCATGACATATACATGCAATCTTGATGATGCATACTTCTGCACTTCTGTTAATCACTGTATACAAGCTTCGCACATTTCGTGTACAAGCTTTACATTTCGCCCATATCTGCTATGGCTTGCATACATGCTACGATCTCATGCATACCTCCACACTTCTGTTAGTTACTTTACAAGCTTCGTACCCTTCCGGTACAAGTTTTACATCTTACACGTGTCTGTTACTACTTGCATATGTGCTACAATCTCATACAACCATCTACCAGGGTTTGTAAGCCATAAAAGGCAGTAACCAGCCATACACGCGAACTGTTCTTTTGTTGATGGAGAGTGTAAGTGAATGAATACGAAAATTTTGAGAAATACTTGCGCACCTTCTTGCCAGGCTCGGCCTTGACGAGCTCGATGACATGACAGTGCCTTCTCCAGAACGTTTCTGAACCTGAGCGAGCTGTATTGTAGTAGTTAGTGCGTGAAATGAGATGCCAGCGAGCAGCCGAACTCACACTTGAAGTCGTTCTTTGCTACACGGTTCATCACGGCCACTTCAATCTCACTGAGCTTTCGGAGAAGGGCCTGGGGGTTCTTCTTCACCGTTTCGAGCCCAATAGCGCAGTTCTTCTCCTCGAGACGGCGGTTGTAGGTCTCCGTAGCTACAGCCCACTGTCTGGGCGTCATCTTGAAAGAAATCCACGTGCACTCGGCCCTCAAGTCCATGAACAAATGAAACTCGACGTCGCCAGAGATTTGCATGGCACGGGCATCAATCCTTGTTGCAATCGTGAAGAAATGTTGAGACCGGGTCATCCTGGCGGGAGGCCTCAGGATGGGCGTGAAAATGTTTGCGGTGTCCTTGGGTTGAGGTTGGCTGGGAGTGCCGGCGCTGGTGGCCATCAGTGGCCGTGAGAGAGCTTTTGAGTATGGCAATCTGCTCCTGGGCTTGAGGTAGTGGTCCAAGGTGGCTGGTGGAATCCCCTGTGATGCCTGTGATGCGTGTCAGTAAAGAATAAGAGGATTTGGAGGTGAGGAACTTACCTGACTCGTAGATGCAATGACTCGGACGTCTGGAGCAGCAACTTCTGTGGGCATGGCAGTCAAATGCCGCATAATTTTGCGGGGCGGCAGCTCGTTAGTTTCACTGTTGGAGATGACAATGGTGTCATCATCCACCTTGCGCTTCCTCATTGCTTGAGGCTGAGCATCCGTTCCGATGCTGGAAACTGGGGTGGCATGAGGGTGTGCCAGCAAGGGCTCAGCCTGTGCCTCCGGCATAGAGAGGAGCTGTGGGTCGATGTCGAATTCTTCAAGGATTTCGGCCCTCGTTGACTGCAGGACAAGGTCCACTGCGTCACCGTCATTGCCGAGCGCCTCGAGCAGTTTGTTTCCAGACATGTTGAGATCGACTGGTGAGTCTTCGGTTTTGACGTCGAGTAACCCACCAAATGTGGAGGCGAAGCTCGATTCGACGAGCCCAAAGTGCTCATTTGATGGCACATCTTGGAGCTCTGGTAGGCAGCATGCACTAACGGTCTTCTCCTCGAGTTGGAGATGGTTGAAGAGCTTTGCGATTCTGTCCACGAGGTGTACATGGTGCGAGCCGTGGGTGGATGAGAGGAAGTCTGACTTTGTTGCCCTTGAGAAGGCGACACGAATGTTGCGGCAGAGGACGAAGTTGTGGCAGAGTGCTGTGAAGTTCACAATCCCACTGGTGTGCACTCGCTGAAGTGAGTTCCAACCTTTGTGGGAGCCCTCCACACGACTTCCGTCCGTCCGGATGTCTTACCGTGGACGCTCGAGGCACCCTTTATGCACGTGCTTAAGCTGCTCTTTGTGAACCTAAGTAATGTGGTCAGTGTTTTGAAACAGGCTTCATATGTTACAAGGACTTACCTTGCGTGCCCCCGCTGACCATACCATACCTTCGTGTGACCATTTCTCAAATACGGAGGTGAGTCTTGTCTCTTGCTCATGTCGGTCCCAATACTCTGCTGGGCTCCCTCCTTCAGTGTGCTTCTTCAGTATGCATGCAGAGACCTCCGTGACGACTTCCTTCCGGTGAGGGTTCTTTGAAGGATTGAGGATCACAGTCGCGTATCTTGTTGTGAGGGTTAGATTAGCTCAGAGAACAATGTACTAGTAGCACTCACCTCATAATAAAATGCCACATGTCCAGTTTCATGGTAGCGCCAGGGAAAACGACAGCAACTGCGCTGCGCACATGGCAGCAATTGTCGGCAACAAAGATTTCTGGTGGAGGGACATCGAGTGCACCACAGTGCGTCTTGAGGCCTTGAAGGAGTTCGCTTATCTCAGCGTTTGACTGGCCGTGACAGAATCGCTAGTAATACTATTGAGTCAGTTGCACATGCTCAGATGCACTCAAATTGACTCACCCAGCCAACAATCTCCCCATTCTCATTCATCAGACTGATTATCCCACCCTTCAGGACCCTCAACTTCTTCTTCTCTCGGCTCGTTACAGTTGCTTTTGTCGCAGTGCGGAAGGTGTTGTCAAATGATATGCTCACACCTGCACATAAGATTTTAAGGTCAGTTTTTAAAACCAAACGAGTGTAGTAGAAATGTTCTCACCTGAGAGTGTGTGAAGGTATTCTTCTGACTCACTTTCCCGCGTCGCTGAGACAAAGTCCTGGAAGACCTCACTGACCACGTCGTTTGAGATAGGTCTGTCATTGTAGTTGTTTACGTCATATGGATCTGAGAATAGCCAAAGCGGGTTGGGACTGAAAAAGTCCATTCCATGTCGCGTCGTTCGACGGGATTTCCAAGCTTGAAGATAGCTGAGCTTGCGCCTGTGGTACTCAAGAAGATGCAGTTCTTTAAGGTGCGTCAGATCACTGGCGTTTGAGAGACGGACTAGGACTACTTACGTCGGATGTTTTCAGCAAGAGATCCTGCTGTGGATGATGGGCGCATTTCGACTAGTAGATTGAACAAGTCCCGGGTAACCGCGCATCTGTGGAAGAACACTGGTATGTCGCCTGCCCCAGCCTAGCATAAGAACTCGGCAATCAGACTGAACTAAGGAGCCCACCAGGAATGGACCAGTGGGGCCAGCTGCCCCAAAAGTCAGGGTTAGTTGTCGCGAAGCAATATTTTTTGAGGTTAGTCTTGACGCTGCATCCATTGTCCAAGTCGCTATGCTCATGCTCATGTTCCTTTCTTGTCACATCGTTTTTGCAGTTCTCACAATGAAGCTGCATACCTATCGCAGCCTCATCAACCATCAAACCATGGACATCGCGAGGACCTGTGCCGGTCCATCCATCCCACTGAACATTGTCGGTACCATTGCATCGCGGACACTTCGCAAGTTCGGGATAGTAGAACGGATGGATGGCACAAAGTGCTTTCAGGTATAAGATCTCGGGGTTGATGGCTGGCTCGGATTGATTTCGCTTCCGGGCATGTAGGTAAGATGGCGGCAGAAAGCGAGGGCCGAGGATAGGAACCTTGCTGTCTAGGCATGGTCGTGCAAGTGTTTTTGTTGACCGAGTGCGTGTCTTGTCTGATATATAGTTGATATACTCGACTACCTCCGCCTCCCATTCATACTGGCGTTGTGGTCGTGGATTTGTCATGCGTGCAGTCGCATGCCCAGTCCACGACTCGACTCGTTTTTTGACCTGTGTTGATGCTCAGGTCAGTTCCTCTTTGTTTTCACATAGTACTAGCATCCTTCTGCCTGCTTACTGCGCTGTTCCAGCTTGCTTCAAACTTTTTCTGCGAGTTCTTCGGCTCCAGCGCTGACAGAAGTTTGCGAACCACATCCGGTTCGTACACAGACATACTAGGAGGGCTAGTAGTTGACGTGTTTCTCTTGTCTAGGAGGGCTAGTAGTAGAAGGTTGCAGGAGGGCAATGAGATTATGTACTAGTGTATGTACGGTTTTGTGGCAATTAGGGGTCGTGTTTCTCTCTTGTTCCACCATGCTAGTGTCTAGCAATTAACTCTACCCGACTATTTACGAAGTCAAGTCACCATCCCGTTGAAAATTTTCTCGCTTCCAGTGATTGGTGGGATGAAACAAATTTTATTAGCTCAAGACTACTAAACAGTTCTACTAGTAGTTCAACAATGGCCCCGCACTTGCACCATGTCCCTTCCTCCGCGTCTACTCAGGCTCAGGCTGGGGGGAAAGCTACTGCTGTGATCAAAGATGAAGATAAAGAGAAAAGCATCGAGGTATTCAGTGGCAGTGGCGCAGATGCTGACGCCGTCAGAGTCCAACTGGACCCTCAGATCCATCCTGTGGATATTGCACCGTTTACGCAGTTCGGCTTTGACGAACGGGTCAAACAACTGGCAAACCACTCGGGCTTTCAGCCAGTCATGATCCGCAATGTGTACAAGCATGTCAGCAACTTCAAACGTACCAAAAAATAGTGAAGGCCATGCACACTGCTGCCTTGGAATGCGCCAAAGTGGAGATTGAAGGGCAAGAAGTAGAGGAATTGTATGCCAGTGACGAGTCTGAGAATGACGGCGCCGGAGTCATGAGTAAGAGTTAAATTGACAGAAACATTAAATTGATGGAAACACGTACGTGACTCTCTGGCGCATCAGCGGGACAGTAGTATCCATAATGACTGTGCAACCGTGAACGGCAGATGCACAATCACATAACGACAGAGTCGGCATCAGAGAGGCACAGGAAGCGGGGTCTGCCGTCAATAAACTCATGTATAATTCAAACAGAGAAGTAGTACATACATTAAATTTGACCGTCTTGAAAGCCTGAGACTCTCTAATGAATGTTAGTACTGATAATGAGGACACCATATACGAACACAAATTCGCTCCTGAAGATGTCCTTGGACTGGATCACATAGACAAGTCGGGCAAGGCAAGAACAGCAGGCGAGAAGGCTATCGTCATCAGAGGCTGATGTGAAGTGATGTATACGGTTTGGACTCTGATGTTAATATGAATATGAGCGAGAGAGATCAAGTGAATTGTTATCGTTGTTATTGCTGGCAATAGGAGATGCAAAGGTGCGCGCTCTATTTTCGGTTCATACCGGCGTGTACACATATTATTCTAAACTCAGACGAGTCCGAAATTCCGCTACTTCGTCAATGCACGGATCATCTCTTCGGTATGTGTGTTGATTGTCGAGTCATACCCGCTATAACAACAGACTCGGATTGTGTTCTGCTCGGATATCGAGTCAGTTGGATGCGAGAGCGATAGGGAGGCAGAGTACATACCTTCAGGCCATGTTGATGCGAGAACAGTGCGCTATAGTACCGATGATGCTCGGATATCGAGTCAGTTGGATGCGAGAGCGATAGGGAGGCAGAGTACATACCTTCAGGCCATGTTGATGTGAGAACAGTGTGCTATAGTACCGATGATGCTCGGATATCGAGTCAGTTGGATGTGAGAGCGATAGGGAGGCAGAGTACATACCTTCAGGCCATGTTGATGTGAGAACAGTGCGCTATAGTACCGATGATGCTCAGATATCGAGTCAGTTGGATGCGAGAGCAATAGGGAGGCAGAGTACATACCTTCAGGCCATGTTGATGCGAGAACAGTGCGCTATAGTACCGATGATGCTCGGATATCGAGTCAGTTGGATGCAAGAGCGATAGGTAGGCAGAGTACATACCTTCAGGCCATGTTAAAATGCGAGAACAGTGCGCTATAGTACCGATGATGTTCGGATATCGAGTCAGTTGGATGCGAGAGCAGCGATAGGGAGGCAGAGTACATACCTTCAGGCCATTGACTCTAGAATTACCCCTTCGCACCCCTTCACGAGATCTCCGGAATCCGACGGATCGACCCCTTCACAACTCTCCCGCGAGCCTGCGGCGCACGACCCCTTCGTATGACCATATTTTCGTCTGACGCCCACTGACTTGGGTCAGGTGACTGACTATTTTTAGTCATGTGACACTGACTGACGCCACTTCCGACAATTTACGCTAAGCAGCAAATTGACTCACGAGCAAAATACACTTGCTTGTTACCAGCCACGTACTCTGGACTCTGCATCGCTGCCTTGAAGGACTTTACATGATTAATATAAAGTCACTTGGTTATCGTTGTCTTGAACTGTGTTACTGAAGACTAATCTATAGTGTGTTCCAACTTCTGAGTCCCAGGCCGTGGCCAGATTTCAGACTTGTGCATTCTGGTTTCTGAAATGATACACGAATCCACCACTGAAGTATGTATTCCAATGCGAGTCTGTAATAATATGATGCGCAAAATAACTGCTGAAGGACCATGTATTACACAGCTTGAGTTCATTTTCAGCAAGTACACTACTAGTGTTGCAGTACCTTGTCGCGGGCTAGGGTTAGGGATAAAATTAATCGACGAATTATTAGCCTGCTTGTTAGCCAGGCGGCTCTTGGGGAGTTATTAACTAGCAGATTATTAGCCACTTCTTAGCAAGTCACGTGATGTTGTGTTTAGCGGGCAAAAACATAGCTAATGACCTAGCTAGCCGCTCATGGATCCCATTCTTCCGGCCACTCGTTATCGACATTATCATTCCCCTCGATCTCAGCCTCAGCTGTGACTTTGCCTTTTCCCTTGTCTTTGTGTGTGCCACTAGGACTTACCTCCGCCAATACAGCCAACATTCTCTCTGCACTGAGATCTATCTCAGATTCGACGTCGAAATCAGCATTATTGCATGCGGTGAAACTCTCTTCCGCATTGTCCAACCAAGAACTGGACTCATCATCTTCAATTTCTTCATCTCCTCCAGCACTTTCGGTCGACAACAAGCTGTTCCTCGTATCGTGGTGCCGTTTGCCTACTTTCGGTCCGGACCCAAACAGTTGGGCATCGAGGTCATAAAAATTGATGCTCGGACGCTCTGGATGTTTGGACTATGCTTGTGTGAGTGTGAGCCAAAGAAACTCGGGGGTTTACTTACAGTAGAATCATACATGTACCACTGCCGGATCTGTGTCATGTTCACAAGTGTACTAACATTTTGACGATTTCGCAGCGCAGAGTTCATCCGCGTGAATACTGACATTGTGCGCTCTTCTGGCATTGAGCTTGGTCGGACGGAAAATACCTTGACAGCGAGGGTCTTTACCGGAGTGAGCAAACCAGATTGTGTATACAACAAATGGACTGACCGCGAGGATATTTCCCTCAGGAATTCTTGTTAAGTGCGTCCACCATGACAGTGTTGATTGACCATCTTCGAGTGTGACGTGATGTCATATCCCGTATTCCGGACCTACATCCGACAATATTCCCACGCCTCATCCGGACCTTCGGATGCCCTATCCATGTCTCCAGTACCCATCCGGATCCCTGCACCTCTGCACATCCACATCCAGATCCCTTTACCTCCGTACATCAGACCTCCATACCTCCGCAGCTAGCCT
Organism: Suillus variegatus; assembly: GCA_016647645.1. Taxonomy (NCBI): domain Eukaryota; kingdom Fungi; phylum Basidiomycota; class Agaricomycetes; order Boletales; family Suillaceae; genus Suillus; species Suillus variegatus. The sequence goes on from JABBWF010000403.1 coordinate 10,075, forward strand.
GCATCGTTCATCCTTTGTCCTATCGCCCTAATGTCATATCCTGTATATCCACACTTCTCATCCGGACATCCGATCCGGTCCGGTCCGATCCGATCCGATATACGATAAGCTTCTTAGTTCATCTCCTGTGCATATAACGTTAACACAGCCTATTCCTCTATTCGGTATTCCTTGTCCTCGGTATCTCGGTTATACTTACTACCGGTATGCTTACTGATCCGTTAACCTATGCTTCATTTCCGACTCGCGCTTGATAACTTTGCTTATGCTTCATACATAGCCTCGGACTCTTGCTTACTGATCTTTCCATTATTTCCTTAGTATATAAACTCTTGTATATGTCCTGTAGTTCCTCAGTCTGAATATCATATTACACATATCCGTATCAGGACGCAACCTCATTGTAATTTCCGGAAGTTCCTCCGGAACTTTCCCGCACTCATCCGGAAGTTACTTGCACTCGTCCGGAAAGTCCTTCCGAAGTTTCCCGCGCCTTCGGATGTCCTTTGGACGTCTTCGGATCTTCTCCGGACATCAATCTGAAATTAAGATAGACCTCATTCATACACCAGTTCATCACGTGACCTAGCGTGACATTTCAATGAATTTGCATATAACTCGTCGTACACAAAGTGTGAGCGAAATCTGTTCCAAGATTATGTGTGGACAGTCTGTAGCAAGCTGGACATGTAATTTTTATGATCTAATGTAATAAACTGAAGGACGAGTAGGCATTATATTGTCAAAATGTCCCAAGTGAGCACCACCAACGTGACAGATGCGCTAGATTAGTGACAGACACGCTAACTCGAAATGAGAAGCAAAAAAATTGAACTACAGTCTATCTACCTCACTATGCCACGAAAGAGGCCTTCAAACATAGCAAACTTTGCTGGAACGGCTGTTGAACGTTGTGTCGAACATCATCGAAATCGTTGAAATCAAACGGCCGCTTCAATTGTTTATCTCCCTCGCGTCTAAGTCCGAGTCACTGATACGGTCACATCAGTCACAAATGGGTCACAATGGTGAATCTGCTACAAAAATGCCTACTCCTCCTTCAATTCGCCGAAAATAAGGATTCTGAGTAGACCATTTTTATATTGTAGTACATCCCCATAAGATCTTGGAACAGATTTAGCTAATTCTAAGTTTAAAAAGAGTTACGAGCCAAAATCATGTATTCTATCCTCAAATCACGTGATGAACTGGTGTATGAATGAGGTCTATCTTAAGGGCACATACTCGGGTAAGGGGCGCAGCGCACGAGCTGAAGCCAAGCCCCTCAGAATCAGTCCTACCCTTTGTGCATGGTCTTAACACGTGAGCCATCGATAACGAGAGACAGCCAATGGTTGGAGTGGACGAAACAAACCATTCCAACAGTCTTTATACCATTGGCTACATCCTGCCCGACCTGACGAAGGTGCAAACAATCATCTGCACTGAAATAGTCTTGCTGGTGGCGCAATTCGAAGACCGTTCTAAGTTTATTGATGAAGTATGTTTGAAGGATGTCGTGAAACGGGGCAAGAACATTACTACTTTTGATCTGCTGATGAATGAGTTCGAGAGCAAAATTAATGTTGTTGTTGCAGAGGAGGGAGGGAAAAGTGTTGCAGTCAGGGACTCCGGAATGTCGGAGTACATCAGTGTCCCAGAAGTATACTCACTGGAATGCTCAGTGTCGTCGTGCAGCTCGATGACATCCATGGTGATACCCTGCATGGGTTCAAGGTTGAAAATTTGACAGAACTTAGGACCTAAGGATTATCATTGAACGCGCAGGCTTGCACCAATTAGAAAATTTGAAATAAATATATGGTAACTAGTTCATTATATGTCAGGAATTTAGCCTTCCGACACGATTCCTGACCTGAATCACCTGATTGACAATGTACCTCTGATATATGACGCACAGGCAGCCATGGGGAGTTCTTAGCATTATTAGCATGGTGATTTTTGGGATTGAATTATTAGCGTGTTATTAGCTTGCTAATATCTCGCTAATTAGCACCCGGCTAATAAGCAACGAGTTTTCTCCCGAACCCTATCGCGGGCATCGCGGTCATGATGTGCAAAATAACTGCTACCGTCATTCCCATAAGCTATAGCGCCAGCTAAAGTGGCAACACCCGCTACCTGTTATTCGCAACGAACTTAACACACAAATTTGAACATTAACGACCTCTTGGCTCGTGTCAGGAGAGCCATGCAAACTGTCTATTGAACTATGAGTCCTGATATCATCGCCATCAACATCCTCGGAGCACAACTCATTGCTGATATGAGCACAAGCGACACGAGATTCGGCCGCATAGAGTGTACATTTACCCCTCGATACATGGTCGATAATCCTATCCAACAACTGATTGACGTCAACTCGTCCAGTATGAACTCGACTAAATCCGAAGGCGTGCCAAACCCTGCGGCGACCTCACGACATGCAGTGTAATCACGATGTTTGAAGCGTGCGTCCGAGACGACGCATTCACCATGGAGTAGATGTTGCAACAACATTTTTCGCAACTCGAGCAAGGGAGGAGACTCCCTAAATTCTAAACCATGCAAAGCACATGCACGCTCGAGCAACGCAACTTCAGACAAGAACGGGCCCAAACGGATCCCCGAGCGACACAATGCAAAGAATATATCATGCACAATGGACTGTGACCATCTACGAGACATTAAAACTGCCCCTGCAAGGGACGAAGACTGAGATAATTCCGCGGGGTCACTGACAGCAGATTCTGGCAAACGGCTTGCAATGCCACCAAATATACACGAAGCTGCTAGAAACACAAAACAAGATCAGAAAGATAGCAAGGATTCAACGGTGAAGTACTATCACCTTGAAGTCCAGACGCGCGACGAGAATAAGGATTATGGACAGGATGCTCGTATTCCTGTCCAACAGCACGCCACGCAGCAATCCAATTCACGCCAATCAAAACATCACAATCAAGACTGCGCACGACCTCGAACTCAACGTCGGTCGTGAGCGCACGGCCATCGTAAGAAGCCGTGAGAATCTCAGAGAAACGAAAACCCGGTAATGGCGCTGAACGACCAAGTTCATGAGCAACTGGAATAGATACAAGACAACAACTCGAATCAGTATCGAAAACGACAGAGACAGGGAAGCGGCCGATGAACGAGGTCATGATGGTGAGAGCGCAAAAGGGGCATAAGCATGAACTCAACAGCGATGCGGTGATCGAGCACGCGAGAGCTAAAGGCAGTGTAGAACGATCGATCAACACAGCCTCGTTACCATCCAAGGCGACAGTTGCCATCTAAAGCGAAAAAGAGAGGGGCGACGAAATCGTGAAATCTACCGCCAAAACGTGAAAAATCAGGAACTATAATACCCACTCCCTAAAGGTAGCGGGAATCATCATTCTCCATCCCGAAACATGTGGATTTCAAGTTGGACGTCATCAACAATTCAACATCCGATATCATCACGGGCACCGTCAGGTACTTTCCATGTTTTCAGCAGTGCTGCCACTTCGTGAATTAGTAGGTGTTTCAACTGATTGATTCCGACCCCATCGATCGAATATGCCGTCCACACTGCTATCCCGCTGTGCCCCCGGTAACTCATCAAGTCAACTTAATCACAGCCCGTTGCCACCCCGCTAACCTTTACACACCAAAATCATTCTGAAGCAGGTACTACTAAGCATCATGACGGAGAGCCTGTTTATGTCAAAGATATGTGCGACGGCGGTGATTGGTCTCATCTCGCAGCGCTATACCCCGTCCTAAGATATGGCCTTGCAGGAACGAACCTATGAGCAGTAGTCGACGCCTGAAACCATGCCTCTCCAACACCAACTTTCACACGTGGCGTCCTTTCATCTTACCTCCTTCGATCACCATCGCCTACTTATATCTCCCTTCCTCCCGGTGAACGCGCATCGTACGCAAACTATTTCTCGATGTGCTGAGGAGAAGCTGACTGCGGACGAGCTGCTGCTACTTACACCCAAGCAGCCTGTGATTTATCTTCCTCGAAAGTTGTTGGGATAGCTGAACGGCGTCACGGTCCATGCTATTGGACACGGCTTCGAACTTCATTGCGGTGAGCCATCTATCTAGAAAAGGAGGTGATGAAGTCTGACGAAGGGAGAGGATGAAGCTTCATGGGGTAAGGTGACCCCGGTCGAGGACCGGGGATTTCATCCATGGAGATGTGGTGATGCAGCAGGGTTTTCAGAGTATCTGCAATGTCTTCGAGTGGACGGGAAGTGACGATGATACGGAAATTGGACGGAAGTGGGGAGAAAGAAGTGCTCGTATCGCCAGAAATTAGACGGAGAATCTGTTCCCGGGATTTGGCGTCACCGCTCTCGTCCAACGCATCGATGACTATCAGCACGGGTGCAGTGATTGTTTTCGAGGCCTCATCAATTGGTTTTACAACTAGCTCCTGCCATTGTCTTGAGACGTCTACAGTGTGTTTGAGCTCGATGTCGTCATGAACAGCACGCGCCAGTGCTCCCCGCATGGTGATATCGCAATCAGCCAAGTCGCGTGCGATTCTAGTGAATATCTTTTCGTGGCGGTGTTCGGCTACTCTTGTGCGGTCGAAGCAGAAACAAGCACGCATCCCCCCGCGCTCATGAGACCAGTTAGCTATGGTATGTGCGATGGCTGATTTGCCTTTCCCTGCCGTGCCAGACAACCACAAGACGCGTGGCACATCTTCACCCGTGCTACGGATCCAGCACTTGATTTCAGATAGAATGTCTTCCCGTGTGCCTGGGAGACAGTTCTTAGAGGTATTCCGTCCAGCACCAGGCACGTATTCCATGCCGCTGACGTCCAGGTCCTCAGCTAAATCATCCGCATCGAGTTTCAGAAAAGGATCAGAGAGAACTTGAAGTTGATCGTACCGATACGGTGAACGGTTTTGATGGTGGTAAAAGCCATTCGATCTCGGAACTGTTGCATAAGGTTATCGAGAACCTCATTGTAAAGTTGGATCGTGGCCTCTGTTTCGTTGAAAACGTGCTTGCCAAGTCTTCGCCATGTAAAAGGATACTAAGTCTTGTGCGACATCGTGGTAGAAAAGACTTACAAAAACTCTTCATATCCGAGTAATGGACGACAAATTCGGCACACTCCAGCGTCTGTCGTGCAATCTTTCCGTGTATCTCCAGCATGGATGCAATTCTAGCCAATCCCTCCCCTTCCGTTAATAAAGCATAGACATCCGAGATCTTTGAGAGCAGAAGGGACACAGCAGCATCCCGGTTCGCCTGATCGAGAATCATCTGTCGCCCAACAATTTTGTTGACCTACGAAGTATAAGAATATGGAATCAAACACACCTTGGACGCGCAGGTGAAGATACTCAATGCCACCTTCGCGTAGGGATGGATCTACGCACAAAGATCAGCCACGTAAAAAATTGAGATAGACGCCTGTACATCCGCAAGCCTTGTAGCGACGGAGTTGAACACTCTTAATGGTGCGAGAATTTGGGAGAACGTGTCGATCGTATCGGGAACAGATTGTAAGTTATCGGATGCTGAAGCAGTATTTTCAATCATTCCTGAGATATGTTTGATTCCGTCGAGATGTGCTTTGGCATTGTCAAGCGTTTCCTTAACAAGCTTTGGGTCAGGTTGTTCAGACTAATGAGAGCACTTGGTATATGATCGAAAGAGAGATAAGAAAATTACGAACTGCAATGGTCAAACTTATGTTTGCAACGTCCGCATTGAAAGACTGGTCAGGATTTGGTTCAGGAGTGACAGTGGGTGGTGGAAGATCCTGCAGCCATTACTAGTTAGATCACACACGGAACGTAGAATTGTATATACCTGGTCTGTCCGAGGGTGTAGGAGATCCCATGCACTAGAACTTGGAGTCGTAGGTTCAGGGTTGGGAGACTGTCGAGCGCTTCGAGCGAACTTGTCAAATGACTTGGGAAGAAACCTTGATAATCCTCTGCGAGATCCATTCCTCAAAGGCGGGAGGGAACAGCTGTAATCATAATCAGAAACAATGGCATAGTTGTAATGACGAAAATCCATACATGACTCACTGCCCTACGGCCTCCCCTGCCAAATGAGGGTTTGAACGACTTTGCTTCAGCAATCCCCAACGCCTCTTCCGAGGAGAATTGTCTTCACTCATCAAGCAAGTTGGCAGGAGAGCTGAGCCTGAGACGTTTCTTGGTAGCAAGGAATTCGGCCGTGGATGGTAGGAAGGGTGAACGGGCAACTGCCGGACATGTGTTTTGAAGCGCCCGTTATCGAAGCCCAGCGTGAGTCTAATAATAGAATTCATTCTTGATCACATCCCCTCGCGTGAATCACCATGTCAATCCACGTCCTCCACGTCTTTTCTCTTCCTGAACAGTTCGGCAGATTGTACGACGCGTACTTTCAATACTTTCAGCAAATCCGTTTTTTGCTCATCGGCCGGACCATCGATTTCATCAAGTCCCACGATCCTTGGAACTGCAAGACTCTCGAATCAATCCTCATTGCTATCATCCTAGTACTACTTTTCGTCATCCGTTTCTGGACCACGTCTCCTTCCTGCCTACTCAAGAAGGACTCCAAACGCGCCCGCACGGCCCTCCAGGCTCTCCAAACTGTCATCGTCCCAAGCTGTTCTCTCTGGCCCGCGCGCTACATCAAGCTCGTCAAACATACCTCCAATCATCGTACCGGATCTAGGATCGTTGTCCCTTTGGGCATGCTCCTGAAAGACGTCTGCGATGGTATTATAGAGCTTCGCGATCCTCTATACGATCTCGAAGACCTGATAGACCAGGGTGTTCGTGCGTATGGCTGTTCTGTCAGTCTGAAAGTTGAGTGGAAGTGGTGGGTGGAATGGCTAGATCGAATGGCGCGTGTCCATGTTATGTGTGTCACTGACGCGTGTGCTGAACGACCGTCCATCAGTTACGCGGAGACGTCTCAGGTGAGTATATGCGCTCTTACGCTTAAAAATTTTACTTCCAACGCATACATACTCATCCAAGAAGACAATACGAAGGGTTTTGATGGTAAATATTCATTATTCTAATCTTGCAGTCACTAGCGTAAGAGCATCTCGACAGACTGACCGACCCATTCGCAACAGCACCTCCACCCTCCACCGACTATGGGACCATCATCGACCTCAACAACCATCCACTCACGCACGTGGCTACTATACAGCTCCCTCAAGGTTCCCCCACCACTTTGGAGTTCACCTCCCTCTCCAACCATATTCCTTTTCTCAGCACGAAGCATATCTTCTGCGTAATCCCTTTCCTGGCCCACCGTCTCCCCCACCGCCTGTCTGATGTCCTCGCAACAATAAACGACACTCCACAGTTCAAACTATCAACCCTCACCAACACATCAGCAGTATACGCTGATGCGCTCGCTGCACTATCAACCAAGATCACATACGATCCTGTAGCAAGACAACAATGCGTCGACGCACTGAGCGTCAAGGGATGGCGTAAACGGAGGCTAATGCTCGAGTTCGAGGCTGCCCTCGTGCTGAGGGGTTGGCTGGAACGCTGGAACGTGGTCTTGGAGGCTCGTTGATTATTCATGTGCTTCCCGCGTTTGCTTCTTCCTTTCAGTCACTCTTGTATCTCTATTTCTTGTCGCTTCACACATAGTCATTATCGGACAAATTTTGTTGTACCAGGAGCAAATCTCACTCAAAACTGCACTGTTACATCGTATATGTTTCCCAAATTGATGTTAGATTCTGTGAAACGGACCAGCGGCAGGACTTGATTCAATGCATTCTGGACATACAGAATGATGCCCAAGCCCTATCACGCTTGGCCGGAGATCGTCGATACTCATCACGATCACTGTGGCGTTGATCAGTCTTCCCGAATGTCGTGCAAATCTGACGAGGCTACAGATTCGAGCATGAATTAACAAGGGATAGAACGCAAAGCAACTGACAGAACGCTGGACCTCTGCAGGCTGGATATCAACAATAATATCATTGGCCAGCAACAGATAAATGTGAGTGAGATTATTTGTGACGTCGAGAAATTTCGAAACGGAATGGTGTTCGTGGCAAGAGTTCATGTCACAGCTCGTACAGATCGCGGGGCCGGAAGCATATGCACTAAGGTGGGGATGGCTGTTCCTGCAGGTAAAAAAAGCTTGTCAGGCTCGTGTGAGGTTCTGTATTGCGAGAAATGGTCCAAATACAGGGATTTATCTTGTTTGATGTGCGTTCAAGGTTGTTCCAAACCAGAGGGTCGTCAGGGCTCGTTAGTAAAGTCGGGGATTGCTGGTAGGGCGTAACGTTCCATAATTCAAGTGAAGACTTATAGACACCAGAGGTAAAACAGGGACATTGATGTTTGATGTCGGAATCGGCGGACGAAACAGTGAGCAGTTCCTGTGATGCTCGAGTACAAATGTGAATATGACTTGCGATAGTGAACGTGTGCAGACCTTCTGAGACATGGTGCAAAGGTAGTGATTTCTTGGTGCGAGCTGAGATATGGCGGTTGGAGATTCCTAAGATGAAATACTATCATAAGCACCCTCGGGCGTTAATGGTCTGAAGAAATGTCGCAGAGGTTGCATGTTTGAAATCCCTGCGAGTTCAGGTAAAACTGATGCATATTCTCTGCAGATCTTCAGCGCACATGGACGCATAAGTATCCTGTGAGTTTGGAATCAAGTGCCAGATACACAAACTCACCTCGACACATCTTATCATAAAACCTTCCAACCAGCCAACAAGCTCATCACCAATAATACTTGCGGTACCGGGATACTACTCACGATGAACATCCTTGTCCCAGGAGAATGTTGTACCCAACGTACTCGTTCAGGTTGTCTCAGATATGGCACAGCAAATGATCGCTTGGCTTTCGTCGTTCGATTGACCACTAAAGGATGGAACTGCGGAAGGTAAAGATCAAGGCAGCGCTCAGCCGAGGGTTAGAGAGAGAATTTCGATGGGGCAGGGAGGGGCGGCCCATGTCAAACATGCACAAATAAAGGCGGGCAATCGTCAATCAAACGCCAACCGTCCTATGTCACATGTCACTAACGATTCTGAATGAACTTTATAACAATATTGATGTCCTTCCAATAAATACTTTCACTTGTTGAGCACGGTATTTTCACTGATTCCACCTTTTCCCATCAACCTTCCTTTGGTACAGGAGGGAGGCGGAAGGGCAGCCAGTCAAAACGTAGGGACTTCCGTCTTTACAACTATGCTTTGTTTCTACTCATTACAGCCGTCCTCTCTCCCGGCTTCGAGGGATGCCAGTGGGTATCGTGGACGAACCTAGAATCGTGTGTGCGTTCCTCAAATCCGCTTACTGATCATCTACCTAAGTATATGTCCATCCATCATCTCCTAGTTTATTTGACCCAGTTGAACAGCTAGGGTGACGTGCATTTTACCACAAATGATATGGGACGCTGATTCGAGCATCGAGCCCTTTTCTAATTTGTACCAATTATTTGCCACTGCGACGCCAAACTAATCTGAGGCTTTGAGCACATCATCCAGTATGTCGTCATGTCACGCTCATTTTACTGATAGCTAGATTTCTGTAAGGTCAATTCAGAGGACGACATATAGGTCGAGGATCTGAAATCTCTCAACATGCGCCAAAACTCCATGCAAAGAATCTTTATTACTTTTCTCGTCCAGGCAACGCAACTCGTGCTCCTTATTTTGCCTAGTTTCCTTCCAATATTCTCCGAACACGAGGGGAACGGTACGTAGGTCGCAAGAGACGCTTTCTTACCATCTACAACACGCTGCTAACCCCAATTATTAAATGATACTCGTGGAAGGAGTCTCGAGGTCGCTTGGAAGTTGAAATGGTGTGTGGATGGCGTTCTCTCGGAATAGTGAAACGGGGTTATGGGGGAACTCTCAAGGCAAATACAATCATCCGAAATTCTGAATCGTAGCTCATCTGACCATTAGATGATTATTGTAGGTCAAGGGGCTGTACCCTGGAATGCAGCCTAGCTATATTTTGACACGATCATGTACGTGGATCTGCCTGGTGTGCTCCCATCACGGATACGATTGTAGCGGGGGCACCTGACACATTCATATCATTAAGATGAGTCATGTTGCTGCTAATCACATCGCATTTGACGCTGCAAACTGTCCGCAGTTGACGAACACTTCTGGAATCTTAGAATATTGCATGACTTGATGACAGCTCGGTGACAGATAAGAGAATAACGGAGGCACGGAAGCGAGATGGTGACAGTGCGGTTTTCCACTAAAGATGAAACAATGCTCAGCGTTTGTATAAGGCGTTCCGAGACATATTAATGCGATTCGCAAGATACGTTGATGCAATGCGGAAGCAAAACTCACTGACTATACCCGGGGCCAAATTTTGTTTCAGGGATCGTAAACCAGACCGATGCCAATCAGCTGGTCGTCAGTAACCTGCTGATCGTCTCAGAGCACCGTCATTGTCGCGATTGAGAGTCTACCTTTCGAAAGGTTAACACAAGAATCGGAGTCAGCCACTGCAGGCAACAGGGTGGGTCGGATGCTTGCATTACGTACGAGTCTATCGCTGTTAATCGTCCGAAAATCCTCTGTTATCTGAGATTGATCCAGGAACGGGAAATTGTCATTGGAGCTCTTCTGGCGCTCTTGATGTCGGACGTATGCGATGTTGACATGAACGCAATAGACAAGAAGGAGAAGCTCTCCTTTTGAATTTTTTATTATAAGAAACAGCACTCCCGTGACCCTCCGAGTATCACAACGAGGACTCAGGGTGGGGAGCGCTTGTCTGGATCTGGCATTCGTTGTCTTAAAACTTGGAACGATTTTTGCCAGCTGGGATGGACGTGATAAACTCGAGCAATGATAGTCTTGCCGCATGGCCAATCACAGTCGATATCATGAAAGGAACATACTGATTAATTGAACTTGGCTAGTACATGCAGACGCTCCCAGGTCGATTGGAGTAGTAAAACCCACCCAAATCCTGGGGGCCAAGAAACCACAGCCGAGTAGGGGAATTCCTGCACGATGGTTTTGCAGATCCGCAAATAAAACTGCGAATGTGCATAAGACAAAGGTGTTGCCGGGTTCGGGAAGACCTGTATGCCTTTGCCGGTGGCGAAGAAGTTGATCTACTATCATGGGGGGACTGGCGCACGCCTCACAATGTCCGACTTCTAATGCTTGGATGTCGCATCTGGGTTAAACATTCTTAGCGGCCAGCGCTAGATGTGGCAAGATTTGCCGCATCAGGAGAAGATCATCGGAATTTTAATTTTCTACACAGGTTTAGAGAATGACATTTTTGCCTGCATCCACCGTAGCGTCAAGTGTTTAATCATCCGTTCCGCGGCAACGGACACCGTCTCCTTCGATTTGAAATTATACTTCGAACTCGAAGGAACGGTATGTAGGCCGCATGGGACACTTTCCCCATCCATCTACAACACGCTGCTAAACCCAATTATCACATGATGGTCATGTAAGGAGTTTGGAAGTCACTTGAAAGTTGAAACCGATTCTGGATATTCGGGCCAACGACATCCCACACCTTGCTGATGTGAAACTGTGGGCTGCCAAATTAGCATCGGTATGTACTATCCGCAGGCCGAGATGCATATCTGACGTGGCATGGTGGTCGCTTAGCTTGCGATTGAGTGGAATGAGACCAGTATTGTCTCTCAAATCGTTCATTGTATTCCTTCTGAAGACACGTCGCACAGTATCACTAACTTTTTCCTTGTGTGATATACGTGTTCTGGACAATTGATCAGTGCCGCACAGGGGACGAGATGCAACCCCTCAGGACGTCAAGCAGTCTCTCGAGTTTCTCCCAGAATAGTAAACCGGGGTTATGGGGTGACTCTCAAGGCAATGCAAAAATCTGAAAATTTAAATAATAACTTACATGATCAGCAGATTGTTGTGGTTCTGGGCGTGCACCCTGGAATACGACCTAGCTATATTTTGACGCGACCATGTGCATGGATCTGCCTGGTGTGTTCCCATCACGGACATGATTGTTGCGAGGGCACTTCTGTTAAGATGAGTTACTGCCAAATACATCGCATTTGACGCTGTAGATTGTCCTCAGCTGACGATGGTTTATGGGACCTTAGACCATTACATGACCTGATGACAGCTCGGTGACTGATAAGAGAATAACGGAGGCACGGAAGCGAGATGGTGACAGTGCGGTCTGCCTTGTAAAGATGAAAATTCAGGCTCGGCGTTTGTATGAGGTGGTGTGTTCCGAGACATATTAATATGATTCGGAAGACACGTTGACGAATTGTGGAAGCGAAACTCACTGACTATAACTGGGGCTAAATGTCATTTCAGGGATTATGCCATGAAGACAGATGCCAATCAGCTGGTCATTAGGGCGTCTTCATTTACACGATTAACGTGAAGGCGACCTGCAGGCTGCGGAAGAATAAGGACCGCCCACTACAACATACCGGCATAATCTTGATCCATATCACAGACACGAGGCAGAGGAAGGTTGATACTTTGATGACGAGCGTGTCTACAATTGCCTGTGGCGGCTTCTGCCTGAAAAAATCTGAAGCCCCGCGGGTTTGGATATGTTCAGGTCACAACACTTTCAAGGAGCATATTGATGGTGGTGGTCAGCTGTACTCATTTCCATACAAGGTGTATAATGCTGAAATAAGGACAGGAAGGCGAGAAATCCAGATTCATAAAAAATACATGAGATTTTACATAAGTATTGCTGATGCAGGGAAAATGAAATTCCGGAGATGTTACTAAATAGCGCTGACTACATATGAGAAAGGGGCATTTTCAATACCAGATAGACAAACGGGTGTTGAATTTGAGTGTGATGAATGATATCATGTGACCAAAGTCAACCGCGTCACGGTATCAATATGGAGTCATGCATCATGACACGTCCCATTCTCTTACCTTCTGCTACTACAATCGCACTTACAGACTCTCAGACCATCGAGCTTTGAGGTGTCGAGGACTAGCGCGGCAGTAATACGACACAAGTACAAAAAATAAATCAAGGCCCGCAAGCGCTCTGCTTGCTTCCTGTGCCGGCAAAGGCACAACGGACGCGGGGTAGGTATGTCTGGCTCGGAAATAGCCATGGACCTTTTCGTAAGTAATATTCCAGTTTAACATGCTGATTACTTGTATCGAAAGTAATGCTAAAAGGTTTAGAAAGACAATTGACAATAAAACATGACAAGGTTTAGGTAGCTAAACTTGGGTTCTATGAAACGAGGATACTAGAAAAGATTCAGGGTCCACATGAGCAGTGTATCGGAGACTCGCAGGGCTGTCGTAAGGTTAAGTCGACATTGACAACCACATTTTAGGATTGATCAGATATAGCTGAAAACATAGCAGCGACTCGGAGCGCCGGTGTAGTTATCACCACGTGGGCCAGGGCCCAGGAAGCATCTTGCTTTCGGACATCATGAGGTGGGGATTGAATAATTCTTGCGCTGGACTTGGACGCATCTACCCATGGACTTGCATATCTGTTCAAGATAAGGACCTCTCACATTCAGCGTCTAATGGACACCGAAACAATATAAAAACACGCAGCTAACGCACCTCTGCACCTCAGTGCAATCCCTCTCAGGCTACCAAGCTCTCCTCAACCTCTAGTACAACGATGGCATCGCAGCCCGCTCCAGTATCGCAACCCGCTCCAGTACCGCAGCCTCCAACCTCATACGTCACGAAACTGTTACAAACATTTGAAGGTCATGAACAATGTATCTCCGCAGTTGCAGCTTTGCCCGACGCACGGCGCATAGTCACCAGTTCCAAGGACAAGACACTTTGTCTGTGGGAATTGTCGACGAAGAAAGCGTTGAAACGTCTGGTAGGGCATTCCAGTGATGTGCTTGAATTGGCGGTATCACGGGACGGGAAATTGATAGCAAGTTGTGATGCCACTGGAGGCATCATCCCCTGGGATGGAGAAACTGGAAATTGTCTCATTAATGACCGATCCGGGTCGGGATTCGCTAAAACACAGGCCGGCACCCAACACGGGTCCAATACTACGATTGTTCAATCTGTCGCTTCTCAGTTCATCGCAGCCCACCAGTCCACTGCAGTCATATCGCTGGACTTTTCCATAGATGGAAAATTTCTGGCGAGTGCGGGTGAACCGTACTGTGAAGTTTTTGGGCGCAACCACGTGGCAGGAAGAAAATGTGGTCACTCTCGATGCAGTTGTCTCCTGCATCAGGTATTCGCCATCTGGCGAACATCTTGCCATAGCGACGGAGAAAGGCTATCAGCATTTACAATGCTGGAACTATGGACCCCATCAAGTTACTTCAGGGTCACTTAGGTGGCACCTTCGCGATCACATGGACCCCCAAGGGGACATACCTTGTCTCAGGGGGTGGTAACATGATGCTACCCTTCGGGTGTGGGATACGTCGGAGTGGGCCCAGGGGCCAGATCTGCGAAGCCTTCCATGGTCACACTGACCAGATCAACTCCATTTCTGTCAATGAGTCCAGCACCATCATCACTTCCGCATCTGCCGACAGCAGTATCCGCCTCTGGTCGTTCCCGATTCAATCCAACATACTCAAGGTCTCTGCCTCCGCATCTTGTGTCACCTTCTCCAAGGATTGCAGGTATATCTTCAGCGGAGGCGATGACCTGAAGATATCGCAGTGGGAATTACCCTCGACGGGACTGGTGATGGCTAGCACTCAGGCCTGGGTATGTTCCCGTTGATTTTTCATGATTTCGTCATCTCATCTCGCGGATCTTAGACAAAGACAACGACTGAAGTGGTTGAGACAAAGGCACGCTCTCATTACTGACTCTTATGACGTGATTCGAGCATATCATAGGTCGAAATCTTCACCATGTCTGAGACCGCCCAAGCAGCGTGCATTACTGGGGACTTCTCTACGGCTGTGGAGATATTCACACAAGAAATAAAGGAAAATTCCAGCAACCACGTCTGCTATGGGCACCGTGCGATTGCTCTTGCACGCGAACATAACTGGGATGCCGCGCTTGAAGATGCAAACCAGGTGAGTTATGCCGACTAATACTGAGCCCCTTCAAGATATACTAATTTGGATCGCGACATAGTCCATCAGTATTCAACGCTCGTCGGTAGGCTTTATGTCAAAGGGCATAACCCTCTGCGGAAAAGGGCAGATTCGGGAAGCGTGTAGCGCATTCGATCTCGCGTTGAAGATGGCGGCTGGAGATTCAGCGACCCATAACAAATTTCTCTGATGAAGGTCCGTTGCATTTTTCTTCCATGCTCCGTGCTTCATTATGGTTTGCAGGCTGTTGCAATATTCTACGCAAATGAATAGCGAAGAAGCGATCATGTGCGTTAAAGATATGGCCGAATTTTCTGTCGATTCCGATCTGCTTACTTGTAATGTCGTGCTAGTGAGTATCAACTTCCGGTTCGCGTTCTGAGACTGATTGTTCTGCGCTTCGTGCATCAGACATACTTGTACACCCAAATGGGATTCACTGCCTTGGAGGACAACACTCTCGAAAAAGCCCTCGAGTACATCACCGCCGCTATGAAAATCGCTACTACCCATTCCTTCCACAACATGAAGTTTTCTAAGTACACGGAATTCATCGTGGTACGTCAATACAATACAACCGACTCGACATGATATCTATGCTCAAGTTCCTTTTTTCAGACCTTTGGGTGGGACCTCCAGTCATTGTGGAAAAACTTAAACATGTATCATTGTCTTGCACTCTTCCGGGCGTGCAGAATCGAAGCACTCGAGTGCTACCGATCCCTGGTTGACGCATGCAGCGAAACTGAGAGGGTCAGCTTGATTACTTGGTTCGCTAGTGAGTCTTGCCAGTCATGTCAACTATGCCGCTGTTCTCAGCTATCTTTCACTCAGGTCACAGTGTTGGAGGTATCTCTCACTCAGGTCAGGGTGGTGGAGGTATCTCTCAATCAGGTCACGGTGATGGAGGTATCTCGCTTGTTCCTATGAGACAATCAGCGAGAGGGACAAGCGCGAGAGAGAACGCAGAAAACGAAATGCAGAAAACAACGGACCAGGAATGGAGTGCAAATGAATATCAAAGCCAAACCTATACGTCTTCGGAGACACGGGTTGTAAAGGAATCCCGAAGCAACAGCTCTGAGCACGATATCACACGGGGAGGCCTCGAAAATGTCAATACTGGACCTTCGTCAAATCACCCTACCACAGCAAGCTCAGGAATAAACGCAAACGTGGAGATAGAGACAAAGGTGGGCAGCGTCGCAGATGGAAAGATGCTGGAAAAGATCAAAATGGTGCTGGAGCGTCTTCCAAACGGGCGTACATATTCTCAAGGATATACTTGGGTCCAAACTTCGATTGGTTTCACATGCACAGAGTGGACACAGCGTTTCTTGGGAGGAATTGGGTAACCTGTTTCCGGTTCGCAATGGTGTTTCGGTCAACTAGGACGCTTGCCAAAACGAAGCTGTCCACCTCTACATTGCTATTGTTTTGCTCATTTCTTGCAACTGATTATGTCTACACTTACTTCTATGCTCGTCTCGTTTCTTGTTCAACCAAGTCCCGTCAACCAGTTGACCTTCGAAACATACTCGTTTTCTTCTTACAAATGTAACTGAATATATCTACACTTACTTCTATGTTCGTCTCTTGTTCAACCAAGTCCCGTCAACCAGTTGACTTTCGATACATACTCGTTTTCTTACAAATGTAACTGTATATTTATAAAGAATGATTCACAATTTGTACAGCCTTCGTTGCGTGATAGGCTGATAGCTTGACTACAGAAGGTGAAATTGGCAGTCTTTCAAGCTTCAAGCTTTCAAGTTCCACACCCTAAAACATATTGGTATCACACTCATCTAATATACATACGGGACGTTTGATCCCGCGGAAGCAATTCACGTCTACCCCATGTGCGCGCTCCACCTGAGCTCCACTCCCAATCTCACTATCCCGGGCCGTGTGCGCTCAGCAATCTCCTATTTGTGGGTCATATGCAAGAAGGTAAACGAAGGGCCTGTATTGGTGTATAAGCAGACCTGCACAGAAATCCCTTTGAAAAGATGAGTCGCACAGTGGCAATCACTTTGTATTCTGCCCGAATCTGACAATCAGACGTGAACGACATTCATATGTAATTCATATATTGCTTTGAGTAGCTGCGGATATCGTGTGCGGTGAAAGAGAAAGACAAAAGCTATCTTCTTTACTCTGATCTGCATCGCGCAGATCGAAAAGAGGACAAGATCATTTGCAAGACATAGCAAGGGCAATGAGGCACAAATTGGTGTATGGTATGATCGGGACTGACGGTAAACACGGGATTTAGGATAGTGAGGTTCACCAGAAACGAGGCTTGAGCGCTTCAGTTGCACAACCTGCTAGAAGCTGTGAAGCGACCACGAGGATGTCCCGACTCAAAATTCCAGTGCACTTCTGACCTAACGCTTATTGTGTCTTGGTATCAACACGTCGTGACTGCTGAGGAACGTATCTTTGTAAGTAATAATTCTAAACTTTGTCAGATGAAAATTGAAATG
>JABBWF010000404.1:0-27593 GCA_016647645.1 Suillus variegatus
GTTGTATGTCACTTCCCCTTTTAGTAATCAAACCAAGTCTCGAGTTTGATTCGTTTTTATCATGGTGATTTATATATCGTCTGACAATACAATGAATGTAAATACAATAAGAACCTATATGATGAATACAGTCAAAAGAAATCGAATTGGCCTCAGGAAAGATGATCGCCCAAGCGCTGAAGACCCAACACGCTTCATTTAACAATAAAAATCCGGAGCCTCGGGGTGAAGGATAACGTCGGTGAACATAATTTTCATTACAGACGATATGAAAAATTGTTCTTGGGTCAAGAGAGTCAAAGAAAAATTGGCAAGGGCCCTTAAGCTTTGGAAGGGTGAATACCACCGAGCGCGAGTAGCGTCATGGTAATCGTAAACTGGATGAATGGAAAGATAAACTGCAGTGACTTCAGAAGTTTCATGAACCATGCAGGCATGGATGCCGGTATCTCGCGTAGACGTTGAACCTTATACTTGGGGAGGCTACGAGGGCCAAAAGGCGGGTGCCTCAGAGTGAGCGTGTGCTGGCGCATCAGGATCTTGCCCAAAATGATGAGGGATGCGACGCAGAGACTCAGTAAGCTCCCGACAAAGAAGAGTCCGCACGAGAGTTTATAACGTAGCGAAGGCGTTTGGGAATCGTGCGTAGGGACACCAGAGTCGTTGACAGGGGAATCTAGTGGTGACGCGTTGAACCAAATTGACCCGGTTAGCAAAGCCTAGAGTTGATGAATAGAACCATGCATCATGAGAAGATGCAATAATACTGCTGACGATGTGAACTCACTGAGTACAGTGTCCAGTTGAGACCGACGATAAGTATCTCGAGAGCAGCTTCATTGGAATTTAATATCTCTTCCTCTTCCGATTCTGGAATCAGTCCCTCGACCTTTTCCAAGTCTGGGAACTGCTGCTTTTCCATGTCGCAAGATTCATGAGAAGGGTTATACTTGAGAGCACTTCGAGTGGTGAAGTCTTCAGAATGATACGGCTGGAACAAACGGACAATGGGCTTGCCTGTCATTCATATCTGCTGGGCGTGCAGATCAATATTACTAGTGAGAAGGCGTTACAGAAAACGCTCTCTGCGATGTAGATGGCGTTATATGTCTGCTTGACTGAAGAAAAGTAAAGTACAGGGTGCTGAGCAACTTGCAGTGCGCCTATTATGCTGAGCGCACGCACAGCTTAGTAACACAGCACTTCCCAAAATAGTGTACTCATACCGCAAACATACAGCAGTTCTAGTACATCAGCTTCCCAAATAAGTACTTCCTATGAACCTTCCGAAGATACTCCGACACAGCAATACCTCGTGTAGTATTAAATCAACAAGTTGAGTTCCCTTTTAAATTTCAGAATTTTCGCATATAGAATCCTGTGGTACCTATGTACAGAAAAACCTCGCAATCTATATGCAAACACTGAAAATCACCGCATTTTAAGTCCAGCTTTCTCACCATCCACGCCGACAACGACAACAACGATGCTTGACGAACGACGATCACAGTGCTATTGTCAACAGTCTTCCAGACACAGCGGAGACGAATGTTGCGCGAGAAGTTGGAGAGCTTAGTGCTGTTCATGATCGGCCAAGGGAGGGACGAAACTGAACAGCAACTGGTACTTACAGTATGGTCTTTTTATACGCATATACACCATTTTATTATTAATTTATAGGATGGATATACTCGTTAATCGACGGGGGCCATTTACTATCCTATCCTAGACTTCGATCCCTAGGACCCTGTGTGGTGCACAAACCTGTGCCGTGCAACCGCCTGAAGATAGTAAAGGTGAGAGAGCGTTTGTTTTCAAACTCGATGCTTACCAGTAATGTTCTATCAGAGTACTCCTTGAGACTCGCCCCAACATGGTACGACAACGTCAAGTTTATGCACTATGTTGCTTGGCTTTTGTCAGCGCTCATCATGATGAGAATTCACTAGCACTGTCGACGTTCGGCATGCTCGAGTATGTCAACTGACAAGTACTCATCTACATACTCGTGCTGTGAAATATAATGGTACATACCAACACCTACATCGTCCGGGTCCCTGATGGACGACTCTGACAAGTTATCCGGCGGTTTGCCTGTATTAGAAGAGAAGCCTCACTCAGGAGTATTGCTCGCCTTGGACAGCCTTTCGGTCGGTTCATTTTGCTAGCGCAGCAGCGCGTCAGAGAATACAAGACGATCGCGTCGGGCTATGAGATCATTGTACGAGTCAAAGACGTAACTTTCGCTGACACATGGACGTCGGAACCGTATAGATACGATAATAGGTTCATGCTGCTGCACGAAACGAGCCGGTTTAGTTCAATTATCGCTCACAAGTATTGCGTTTGATGGTTCGCCGTGAACAGCCCTTTGGTGCATTTAAATAGAGTATGCTGGCGCGGGTTGGTCATTAAATTTATCGTGTACCATATCTCATCGACCAAATTCTTGTTTAGGATGGTTGTTCTTTGATCAATCATATGCATGCATGTCGCATCCGATCGGATTCTTTGCTGATATTCCTGCCGTGGTTAGTATCAACGATTTGTGTCCTGATTCGTCCGTATCGTTATCTTTCCTGTAACATTGTGCATGCAATAGAATACTGAATATGAGTATACATGAAAGTTATAACAGACGTCGTCTTTCAAGACAAAACGCAATGCCCCAAAGTACAAACTGCACACATGATACACATAGCTTAATAGCGGTACAGATATCATGCAGCATCTGTTTTTGCTTTTTTTGATGGCGCAATAGCGGGGATAGCCTGACCACGAATACCAGTATCAGGGCCACCGTCAGGCTCAATAGCCCGTTTGCGCTTTTCTCCGCTTTGTTCCTCAGACACTGCAGCGGGCTGGCTTTTCTCGCCACTGCGACCTCCGCCACGACCTCCACCGCGACCACCGCCCCTACCACCACGGCCTCCTCTACCCCGACCCCCGCGTCCGCCTCCACGTCCGCCTCGTGACGAACCGCCTTTTTCCTGAGAACGCGAGAGAACTGACCGCGCAGCAAAGTTAGCACGGTCAATTTGGAATTGTTTCTCTTCTTCCCCTGCGACGCGATAACAGGAGTAAGGTCCAGATCGTATGCAATACGGGGAGAGCGACAGTACCTTCTGGTATAGACCACTGGACTTCGTTAGAGTTCACTGTCTTCAGGTTGGTCTTCACGTAGTCGATCTCATCTTCTGTCAAGGCTTTGTCGAATCCGACGAGACCAAAGTCATCTCCTTTTGAGAATTGGATGTATGGTACCCGGGCGAAGCGCTCTCTCAAAGGAGTCTATCGATCCAAAAAGTCAGGACCTCGACAGACGAAGTGAAAGCCACTAAATTACCTTCATCTCCGTAAAGTTAGCGTCACCACCACAGCCCGTGAACTTCATTGTTGCGCCCTTGATATATGGCACATCTTCACTCTTCACGCTGCCTCCATCTTCCTCCTGCACACGGATTTTAGACCCCATGAACTCGAGCCAGACTTCGGGGTTGGGCTTGTCTTTACCCCTTTGACCCTTCCCCTTCTTCTCGTTCTGCATCTCCTGGAACGCATTGAACCCCTTCCGGCTTGCGATGTTGTCCTTGCGCATCTCGGCGGTCTTGCCAGTAAGACCCTTTTCTTTGATTTTCATATCGCAGTAGGCCTCCCTAGAGTCGATTAGAGAGAAAAACTCAGAAAGAGAAACAGCGTACTTGGACATAATCAGCAGCTCCTTGCCATCCCAAGATGGTTTAGGATCAGCATTTAGGAATGCTTCCGCGGATTTCATTTCTGCAAATTCGACGAAGACTGATCCCTGCGAAAAATATGAGCACGTATATTGTTTTGATTGAATCTATGAAACATACCTTGAACTGCTTGTTCCCGTCTATACGACGCATCCTGACAGCATTCGTTTCCCCATACTGGTCGAAAAACTTTTCCAGCTTCTTTTGGAGATCGGAAGTCTCATCGCCAAACCCTTTCTACAGTGCATGCATGAGCATATTTGTTGATGCCTCGATGATCCAGCTTACCGCGTAGACACTTCTCTCAAATTGACCCTTGGGTGGTTGTACCTCAGTACGACGCCTCGCATTTTCCCCAGCTTCATCTACTTCCAGTTCCTCGCTTGTCCGTAAGGCCTTGACTATCCAGTCGTGGCCCTTCGACGCATACTCTCGCATGCGCTTGAACGAAGAGACGGTTTTGATGGGTACCCAGTGTTCGGCATTTGCGGTGTGGAGACTCCACATGAACCTGAATGATATCAGCCATGCACGCGGTGCATGATGATCATGCGCACTTATCGAATGGGAGGTTCGAGTCTGCAAAATAGAACTCGACTATGATATCGACAGTCATCCATCTGCAGAAAGATGATAGCAGAAAAACACGTACTCTGCTTGCGAGCATCCTGCAGCTTCTCATCTTCATCTCCTTCGTGTATCGCCGCAGCCTCTTCAGCAGGCCGTTTTTCCTCAGCAGAGGCTGTTACAGGTTCCGTAGACATGGGTAATAAGCAACAAATAAATCAATATAACAGCGATAGAGGGTTGAACGTTATATAAACAGATTTGACGGAGATGAGTCGAGTTTCGGTAAAGCAACTCGCTCGAAGTTGAAATATTGAGTGCTGAGTGTCCTCAACGCTGGCAAATAAGCCTGCTGATATATATGTGGCTGTACAATTGGAAATTGGGATGCAGGAGTAAATCAGAAAATAAAATCGGAGATTAGATAAGGTGTCCCGCGCCGCAAAGTTTCACCTATCGTTGATTGATATCCGAACCTCGGAAACCAAATAACTCTGCGATATGTGCAGTAGTCTGTCTATCCAGAATCGACGGAAAATAATAATAACCTTCGTTGCTTCAACATCGCACATGTCACCTCCCAGGACGCTCCCGCTTGGTTTGGAGATTCTAGTCTGCCCCAGCTATAGCTATCCTCCACAATGAAGAATGTCCTACCAACAGAATAGAACCTTGTGATGTGAGATTCGCGATGATGATTACACCCTGCACGTCAGCAGTTCATATATATATTTTCGCTTGCTTGACTATCACCATCTTCTTTACTGCTCTGAGATGCGCAGAACAATCTCTTCTATGGGAGGTACACATATGTTCAGGCTCGTAACTGTATAATCAACCGCGACATGGGCACAGTCGTATAACTTATACTAGAACAGAGGGTCTTGGATAGGTTGATCCCGAGTCAAGACTCAGTACTCAAGCTACTCAAGGCTCACTCGCTGCATTTCCGAAAATACAATAACACACGCCTGCAGACGAGCTAGAGCCTATTCCCATTACAATGGCGGTCATTCTACGATTGCGCCCACATCCTACAAGATCACCATCACACAAGACGACGTTGAAGCTGTGGCGACCGGTCAACGTCCACCATTGCGTATGAGATAGTGCCACCTGTTGGAGAGCCTGCTTAGCTGAAACAGGAAAGGATGAAATCTCACCGTTACCAAGTTGCTATGAGGCATCTGTAGCTCTGCAATAATGAATGAATTGATTGATGTGATTGATGGATATATTTGAGAAGAGGAAGTGAGTTGAAATCATAGCAGTGATGTGAATAACCTGGTTATATCAACCAGGACTTGACAATGGCGACTCTGGCGAATACCGAGATAACCATTAATAAGACTGCTCAGTCTGCTCGGTACAAACCCATGATCGAGTGCCCGATTCTGTCACTTGTTATGGGACTGGGACGGACAGAGAGATATGGATTTGGAGACTAACGCCATGACCATGCCTTTCTATCTGTGACCAAAGTTTGAGTCAGAGGGCCCACGATGAAGTCCAGCCGAGTTTAAACACCGCTCAGTGACAAAGCTCCATACGTTCGCAGGCTCACGAGCGCTCACGATCCACTCTGAAACGGTCATCTTACTATCATTGCGCCAGAGTTGCAATGACCTTATTTTCACATCATTGTTTGCTTCATATCACAGCTACTTCCAAATCGATAGGCCAGATTATATTTTACCCTCGTGATTGCTGTGTAAGGCGACTGGTCACAAGACCACCTTGCAATGCGCTCAATATTGCTGATCAGCGCCTCCTGCATGCCTGCCAGCGTGCAGCTGCCATTGGAAAACCGCATTCGCACTCTGCCTTAAGTCTACCTTATCATCATGTGGTGCACATTCCTGCTGTCCTACGCGCTCATATTTCTTATCTGCCCCCTTCTTGTATTTCCCACCCGCCCACTCATCGACATCCTGCACGCATGCAAACGAAGCCAGCCGTCCTCAAAATCATTTGACTAATCGTATCACTGACTCGGTCTGCGAAAATTTGTAGTACCTCGCATCAGCCACAATCGTTTATAGTTTCGCAGACCCCACTCTATTGGTTTCTTCCATAAGTATCTGACTTCGTAGACCTCGTCTCTCCCGATGATGTTACGCTTGTCGAGGTCAACAGCTTCGCGAGCGGCCTGCGGACATCGTATGACAATATGGCAAGATTTAAGGTGAGGCGAGGCTTACTACTGGCACTCCAGCGTTGACAAGGGCCGTCAGGTCGAGGAGAACAATGAAAACAATAGAAAGGCGGGTAATCATGATAGTGAGTCGATCTTACTTGTATAGAGGTCGTTGGCAACTTGATTGCTGACGCTGTTTGTTCTATACTCCACAGAAGAAGTCATAGTCATATTTCGGAATTGACTCGAAACAGTTCGATGGCATTCCGTCCACGGGAGTTAGTCGTCAACCCATACCAACGCATACGTGGTGCCATAATAGAGCTGGGCCCTAAATCCCAGTGAGAACTTGAAATGGTCCTAGCCATATTTCCGGAAAACGACGGAAATATGCGCGACAATACTCGTGTCGATTTCCGGAGAAAGAGACTATAGTAGTTTTCAGCGACTCGCATCTAGCGAGATATTGTATTATCGAGTGTATTTCTGTAGCATCGATTCTTAGATATAAATAGGAGTGAAAATATAAAATATTAGGTCAAAAAACTTAATAGGGCACTCAGAACACGACACTTGGGGATTACATAGTGTGGATGGACACAAAATTTGGTGACTGGCCTAGTATGCAGTTGCCAGAAGTTGGACCGACAAAATTCATCAAGCAACGCATGCACGAAAGTACTTTGCGCACCTTGTAATCATCTTGAGGGGATTTTCAGTAAGCCAGTTGGCGCGAGTCAGGTGAGACGACAAGGGTGGGACGTTGAATGAGGTGAGAAGATGAATGGAGGACGGCCGGTTGCTGAGGAACTGAGGTAGTGTACTGTCGCCCGACTTGCCTCTCGCGCGCTCATTTGCCCAAGCAATCGTAGTCATGATTGCCATCCCACAAAAAAGAAAGACTAGTGGTCAGTGCAAGTGTGGGTTTGCAGCTAGTGCCAGTAGAGCTATTCAGAATATCGGTTTAAACATGTCAATACGTACAGCAAATCACTTAACTAAATACTATGTACGACGAAAACTTTGCCCAGACCTATGTCTTCTTGAAACCTACTTCGGAACACCAAATAACTAAGATCAGTACCATCATGAAAGTAGGACTGAATAAAAGTAAATTCCCCTGCTCTTTGTCGAGCACCAGACAGCCATTAACTTCACCGAGCATTACACACTACTGCCAGTCGATATATGGACGCGCTCCTGGAAAGCGATTGAGGTCATACCAGTTGCTGCGTCGGAGTCGGTCACGAGTTTAGCGTGATATTCTCGAATGCTAAGGATCAGGCGTGGTCCCAGCACAAACATCTGCACGACTGTCAAAATCTGAAGCAAGCCATAAAAAACCTGAGTTTTTAGGGAATCTTGGTCCTATAGAAATGATGAATCGTGGTCGCATGTACAGGTAAGTGAAAGATGTCATACCGTTAAGAATGTTGGAGAGAGATCAGCACTGAGCTCGAAGCAAGAGACAGCAACAAAGCTACCACGTCCGACCCTTCAATGAAAAAGGAACAATATTCACAATATGAACTTACCTCGCAAAGTAAACTAGGTGAGTTTTCATCAACACCATGAAACAGTCCCCGATAACCCCTCCTGCTGGATGTTGTCGCAGTTCACGGAAGTGTTTTACCGCAATCCAGACTGCGAGACACAGTGTAAGGACCTCCCACACAATGGTGAGTATCCAAGAAACAGAATTCAGAAGTGGGATATCTTCCGCATAGCCAATCGAACACTGATAAGTGCCGGAGAGAATGAGTTCCTCTAGCATTCATCATTGAGCCTCATGCACATATGTTTTCATCCACGATTAAACGTACCCCCCCAAGTATGCATCATTGTTATTACGGCCATCACTCCGTCGAAAACGTTGACCACCAGGCAGGTGATAATCAGAAGTATTAAGATCTTTCTGGATCCTTGATACATGGCATGTAGCCGAGTGATTATGATGACTTGCAGCATATTTCAGTCAAGTCAATATCACTGAGGTCTCGCAAATGCCAAGCTCACCCCACAGCATCGCAAATGCCAAAACACCCATCCAATCCTGTACGGCGTACATAATAAAGCCTGACGAATCCAATCAGTGACCAGCTTCGGGCAACACGCAGTCCAAACAGACTCACATCTGTGACATTATAGCGTGGCATTCATTAGTGAACCAAGAAATTAGGGAAGAACCACACCCACTCCTACAGAACACCACGGTTAATTGGAGGGGAATAGTAAGCATCTGTGCAGAAGACTTACTGTATCTGTCAGCGAGATGGTCGGAACACTATCTGGATGCCGTTGGTCAGAAGAAGCGAAGACAGTGAATGTAATAAGGGGACATACCAAGTATGTCCAGGCTGATTATGAGAGATAGACAATTAGCATGACATCGATTGTTCACCCTTCTGAACATACACAGTAGATAAGATTCCAAGGTAGCGCACCTAGGATACTTTCAAGTCAGCACAGCATAGCAACCACGACAAACAAGCAACATACACTGAGATACAGAACTGTCATTAGAGACCAGCGTTGCCTCTGGAATTAAGTGTATTTTCATGTGTGTTCCTCAGATACGAAACTTTGCTCACCCAGATCAGTTCGACCTGTACAAGTATTCTTAGCAAAATGACTGTTCCGGTCATAGCATTTGACATACCTCTTGTCCGAATGTAAGTGCTGAAAATACATGTAAGATGTCAGCAATCTTTTAAATATCATCATGCTCACCCCAATCGTATGTTACTCCAACAAAGGCGGCAACTGCGAAATCGCAGCCAAGGTTAGATTGAGATATTGGTAGCATCAATGTTCGACTGTTCTCTACGAACCTATAAAGTAGCTTTGAACACGATATGCATTAATGGTCGGCCAATAATTGGGATCATCTGAGACTATGGTCATATTGGTAGAGAATGGGTGTGGGTGAGAGGCGACTTGGCGGACTTATGACGATGATATTCATGCTAGATATACCACAATCGTGTGCTTGGATTCCCGTTTCGAAGTGAGATCGAGAGAGTACAATGGTTACCCGAAGCAAATGAAAGATGAAATCAATCCAGGCACTCAACATAGAAGAGTTGGTCGTGAAATATTTGAACACCGCTTGAACACCGCAAAAGATTGAACAACATCAAGAACTGTTTGTGAATTTTGGCGCCTTCAAGTTTTCGATGCCAATATTAACTCGAGATATTTTTGCTACACGTACATCGGTCCATCAATGTAATCAAGTACTGCTTCATCTTTTTGTCACATGCTGATCATGGTGCAACCATCACAAAGCCTTTTATCATAGGGATTGCATAGGGATGCTAAAAATGGTGAGTGCAGAATCTTCGATTCACAATATTTGGTGTCGGTGCAGGGGCAGTGCTAGTCACGGCATCAGTTTGCACAGCTGGAGACAAATAACCCCGGCCACACAGCTGCCAGGGCACACCCCCCTACTCTAAATCAAATGAGATCTTTGTCTAACAATGACCTAGGTGTGATGTGACCTTCAAAAGGGCTTGCGATCTCAATGGCTCTCGATGCGCATCGGCAGCCTCCGCTTCGGGGGCCTGAACGTGATAGCACCTCTGAGGTCGTTCAACCAGGCGGGCTTTTATTGGAATGTAAAACAAGATTAGACTTATAATAGTTTTCAGCGACTCGCCTTCGGTCGGCTGCCGGCCCTCATTCTGTGTTCATGGAACTTCCCTTACTAATTACTTTTCTCAAAATTGTGAGTGCATATATATTATTTTGACCATAAATTCTCGTTTTGAGCATTTTGGTATGCAGCGGGTGAACCATACCAGGACTCATCTGCTTTAATGACAATGGTCGAGGATGAAAAAGTATGTTGGTGGAACAGGAAATACCGTGCCGTTCGACAAGGTACCATCATCTGTGTGTGGTGCCCTCGCCTTGATCGAAGAGAGATCTCGTCTTGCTCTTCAAAAAGACATACCATTCAACGTCAGCGCTGCATATACGGAAAAACAGAAGATGTCTGTAAGTTCTGGGAAATAATTGCACCATATAGTCTTGCATTAACGTGTCTTAGTTCCACAGTGACGGTGAGCGCGGGCTGAGTCCTGTCGTAGCTTCCTTTTCACTAGGGTCCGCGGCATTCATGCATTTTCGTGCCCGTGCTACATCAAAGGAGCCAAAACACTCATCGTCAAATGTGTTAACTTTGATCCTTCGGCACGTAAGTCGTGTTTACAAAAGTGCAGTTGTCCTACACCTTCGCAACCACACGTCGTGCAAATTCATCAGTAGGCATAGACCCTTTGGCTTGACTGAAACGCAAGCGTTCTTCTACCCGATCGAAGTAAGGCTTGTAGATGGATATGGGGGATAATTTAAGTGTGGCTGCTTGGTTGGCACTAATGTTTGACTTGATGCAGCCTGGTGCCACTAGAATCACTTTAACACCGAAGGGCTTGCATTCCATGGCCAGAGTATCGCTGAGCGCGTGAGCTGCCGCCTTTGCTGCGCAGTATATTCCGTTCCATGGAGTCGGGCTAATAAGACGGGGTCAATTGAAAGATGGCACCATTGCACTGTGCTCACATATTTCCTGCGATTGATCCAATATTGACGATAAGCCCTTGCTTGCGTTCCACCATAGAGGGTGCGACTGCCTGTGCAACCCGCAAGATCGAGAACGTATCGATCTCAAACGCTTTTCTAGTCTGATCTAAGGACGCATCAAGCAACGGTCCTGAGGGAAAACGAACATGACAACCGTTTCACTGTAGCTTGAAAGGTTTGAACGAACCAACGGCCAAAACACCAGCATTATTCACAACGATGTCGATTTTTCCCTGCTCTTCTAGGATGGACTGTACGACGAGTTTCACATCGTCATCGCTGGTTACATCCATGGCACGTTTTTGCACTGAATGTTTGAAGCCGTCCATCGTCTCCAGCCTACGAGACGTTGCATACACAATGCATCCCCGCTCCGCAAAGCGCTTGCATCTGTCACGATTATCATAAGTTTGAACTTGAAGTAGCAAGATCATTGAAGAGTTTAAGACAATGGACTTACAAATGGAAGCCAATTCCACCTTTTGAACAACCAGTTACTAAAACGACTTCTCGCAACATGAGTGTTAGGTGAAGCAGGACGACAGCCTAGGATGGCATAACTTATATAGATGTAAGTGTATCTCAGATGCAATGAGAAGTCCGTTCCGACGTATCATGCACATACATATATATCCATTTTATCTCAGAAGCTTTGCGTGAAAAACAGTTGTTAGAATATAGGTTTCATCTCACAAATCCACGGCCTTTCGTCGGGAGTATATGGTCACCCGACCACCAAATGAATATGCACAAATGCAAATGTCCAGCAAGACGCGCAGCCCAAAACAGGCACTGTAATGGCCCAGCTGAAATCGTCAGCTTGATATGGCTGCGGAGTAGAACATCAGCCTGCAGCAGAGCATGATATACATCAGCAATCACTCACATCACGACATCGGCGACATCGACGCATATCATACTGGATACAAGGACACGCCTTCGGTCTGCTCTTCGACGAAAAATTGTATTTACCGCAGCAAGTGAGGAAACACGATATTCGCACAGTCCTGTTCTTCGTTCGTCTCTGCAAACAAACACAGCATATCTCTTCGCGTTCTCACCCTGGACAACGCCGTATATAATTGGCCCTGAGTAAACGGATCGGTCCGCAGGTCCAGTACTGTGCGTGCCAGCCTCCAGGGTCAGTCCTTGGCAACCATTGAATGTGGTTGCGTACGCAGCCTGCAGCGGAAACTACCTTCGGCTTACTGTCCACAAAGAACGGTGTGGATGAAATGACAAGTTGATACGTGGGATGCAGCGGCTTTCGTGTATATTGAAAAGTTGGACTTCGACGGATTGACGGTAGAGTGCGGTCACGCGCATGCGCGCATTTCTGACCAGCCCTTTTTCAAAGGAGGCAGAAAATTCACCCACATCAATAGCAAAGAAATGAAGAGTGCGCAGATTAGCCTTCGTCGTCAATGATAGGATCAATAGTGGTCTGTGCATCCAATAGGTAGATTCCGTCTTCCGCAGACGCACCAAATGTGAACACGTTGATTCGAACATCTCCCAGTTCTGGAGTCGCGATAAAAGTGTCATGACGCCAGTAATTCTTTTTGTCAATCTGATATCTGCTTCCGTTCTGAAGACCAACAACACCGTGAAATGAAGCAGAGGTCGCCATAGTGCTAAGCAAGGAAAGAGACAGAAACACAACAACACCACGCTCAACACAGATGCATGACGCAGAAAACGGATAGAGCCGCGAAGAAGAGAATGCAACGACACAGCATTACGTAGTAGACAACATGCCGGCGGATATACTTTATTTATGGAGTAAAAATATAATAGGGCACCCAGAACAAACCCAGAACACGACAAAGTCTTGCGGTGTTGAACTTGGGACATTGAATCATAAGAGATGGAAGGGTACCTCGTTGAGCTATCTCGACCGATTTCACTGATGTTTGAACTACAAGCCTATTCCACCATGTAGAAAATGGCTTTGGCATTTTCCGTCTCATCTAATTAAGCTTTTGTGAAAATTCATGCATCATGCATCATGACTTGATGGTTCTCATTTCTACTTCTTTACATTCTGACTTACGATGTGACGTCGTAACTATAAAGTAGAATGACCGATCGATCCCTCACAGTAATCCGCATCCCCGCCCAACATACATCCACAAGCCCCACACAACCTGCAATACCCACAACAAAACTGGCAGCATAATAAAATTCGTGACCTCACGGTCGTCACTCCCAGTGTACATGTTGAAGCGGGAGGAAGAGCGCAGCCTGTAGGTGAAGGTGTGTGGTGATGATGTGGTGTCGGAGGTCTAGGGCCAACGTACTTTGCTGTGTGGACAGTTCGCATGGGCGATCAGAAGGTGGTGTGGCATATCTATACATTAGATGGACTCGGATACTAGGCTAAGGAGACATGGTAAGTTCTTCGAGAAAGTGATGCTGCTACTCCACGGACCAATACGTACTACAACCCGAAGCATCCAAACCCTGAGTGGTCTATAACAATTATCACGCCCAGTCATCCCTGTCAGAGCCGAAGACATGCAGCACCTATACTAGCATGATGCCTGTCAGCAACTTGTGTCGGCGAGGTTTTTTTGATCTTCGACCCGCCTGTAAGGTATATTAGACTGGGGAATCCAACAAGAGTGCTACCAGGTTACTTTTCGCCTACAACCATGAAAACGTAGAGAGTAAGGCCTCCGTTTGAAAGGAAGGCCAAACAAGCCAAGATGGTTATGACGATTACAACACTATTGTCAGACCAGAAGCAGGCGATAAAGGTAGCTGCACCAAAGCAAACGCCATACTCGTCAGCAGATCTAAATAACATCTAGTGCCTTACTCACACACAAACAAAAAGCAAGTAGCGATTGACAGACAGACTGAGGGGTATGCCAACCATAGTAGCAGCGCGATGACTTGGTGTCGTTGCATGCGCTGTGCCGTGTGTCAGATTGTGAGCCAACCCAGACAAACAGACTTACTTTGAGGGAGTCCATGTCTTTGTGAGCGGTGCTAGTTTCATAGATAACAAGCACAGCAGATCCGGATATCACGCTGAGCAATGCAGCACCAAATGAAACCATGGCGAAGATGTACGAGATTGAGGAGTTATAAGCCATCAAATGTTTGATAGGAGGCACAGACGACAGGAATAGAGTAGTAGTTGCGAGTACGAGCCCGGCCTGAAGTCCAGTTATTGAACGCTAGCCATAAAAATCGGATCATATCAAACATACAGTGATGTTTGTGTTCTCAAATCGATTGACCATTATTGAGACATGGTCCTTCCATTCTTTGCTCCCTGTATTTTTCCAATGGTCGAGAGACTCCCGAGAGACCGCAATAACACACAAGATTTTGAACGCCAGCCTCAGGATAGGATTATTGGGAGCTTGATAGCCGTTTCCAAGGACTTGAGGGTAGGAGTTTACAGGAATGGACGTCGTCATGGCGGGAATGACTCGAGCTGCTTTGAAAGCTGGCATCCAGAAGAAGGCACTTATAACGTTTATGCACAATGTACCATTCACGCAGACCAGAAGCAAATGACCAAGACCAGAACACTAGATCACAGCGTGCAAAACTGGTGTTCAGAAAGATCGCGAGAATGGAATGTTGCCGCATGACTGCCACGGGGAGACGAGCCTGGTTGACTCGTGAATAAAATTTTGATGATAGTTTATGTGACGTTTAGGCCTTAGGAGTTGTGCTCAAACCTACGGGCTGGTCTTCCTGAGCGCTTACCACCTTGCTTGCAAAGTCACCGGTACCGGTCAGATACAGTGACTGCATCGGCAAAACCCGATAGGGTTTGTCTTCGGACCGTGGGAACGAGAGGAAAGTGCGAAAGCGGTGATATCGCAGACTTAGCGCTCAAGCGAGGTTCTCATTGGTGGAAGCTCAGCGCTCAGCGTTCATGTACACTGTCATGCACTCAGCATGGTCACGGATCCTGCAGATCGGTTTTCCGATGCATTATTGCAAGCATTGCTATCGAGTCTGGAACTACGAACATGTGTAAGTATAATTGAAGGGTCATCCTGTACGTCCATCTCAACCTCACAACTTGAACACTCACGTTATGAGCTCTACCATCGATGAAACAATGTTTAATGATACTTCTAGTAGTAGCTCAGCCTCTCAAGTCCTGAAAAACTTCCCGCTTCCCACTCATCCCATTCTGAATTCAGCGTTCAGAATCATGTGCGTTGTTGCAGTCTCTCGGATGTCCCTCGAACACTGGAGACACACACATAACGAAGAATGGAAGGAGCATGTCTCAGTGATGGTCAATCGTTTCCAGAACTCAAACGTCACTGTGTGTTTGATACGATCTGGTCGTTATCACTAACATTAAACAATTGGAATTTAGGCTGGGCTGGTACTCGCAACTACTGCTTTGCTCCTGACGACGAACTCTCCTGTAACTAGCTTGATGGCTTTTGACACTGCAGCCTCCTATGTCTTCGCCATGATTGCATTTGATGCTGCATTGCTCAGTGTAATATCGGGAGCTGCGGTCGTGGTCATCTATGAAACTAGCACTGTTCATAAAGACACGGAACACCTCAGAGTGAGCTCTGTTTATTTAGGGTGTTGCATGGTCTGACGCTTGCTGCAGGACATGTCACGATGCCAAATTATCTGCCTGTTGTTGTGGTTGGCATACCCCTCGATTTGTCTGGCAGTCGCCACTTGCTGTTTGTTTGTGTGTAAGTGAGTTAGCAGAAGTGTTCCTGTTGATGATGCATGAGATTTTCTTTGGTGCAGCTCTCTTTATCGCTTGCTTCTGCTCTGGAAATGTTCTTGTTCAAGTCATAACAGCCATAGGTTGTTCGGCCTTCGTTTTCAATGGAATCCTTACGCTCCACGTTTTCAATTGTGTGCACGAACCGTAAGCGAATAACACCCTTGTTTCGACCTATCTCAATTCGTTTTTAGGGATGCCGCAAAACCCTAGATGTAGTAAAAACTGGTTACGAGTCTACAAAAACCCGCTGACAGCCCGGGTGGAATGCGTTCTGCGTGCATTGAAGATGTATGATGACTTCCGGGTCTGGTGTAGATCAAGGTTTGGATGACACTGCTAGTACGTGTGCTA
Source organism: Suillus variegatus (assembly GCA_016647645.1). NCBI lineage: Eukaryota > Fungi > Basidiomycota > Agaricomycetes > Boletales > Suillaceae > Suillus > Suillus variegatus. The sequence continues at coordinate 16,112 of JABBWF010000404.1, forward strand.
GAGTCAATGCGCGAACTCTTGGGACACGGAGTGGTAGGACAATCTAGTCACGGTAGTAATGTCATGCAAGTTGGTGATTCACACGAGGGTTTGTTTGACCTGCTCTGCTTCTTGTCTTTTGCATGCTTGGGCCCTACTCATGTTACTTGTGGGATCTCCTTCGGTACAGCTCTCCTTATCGCTTTACGAATATATCCTTTATGATGCCACCTTGGGGATTTTCTTTCAAGACACTCATATTCGTGGGCAGGCCACGGTAGGTCTAGCAAGGGATCCCCCAGGGCAAATCCTTAAGGAGACGCCAGCACTGCGCCTGCCAGCCCGCCACCGACGGCCAAGATTAATATTGATTAACATTAACTATACATGGAAGGGCAGGATTTGCCCAAGGTCGGACGCCGCCACTGGTGGCAAGCTCCTCCAAACGGATATGCATACTGGAACTTCCCGTGTATCGGATGGTGCGTTCAGAAGATCCACGAGAGATCAACATCCATAGTCGATCGGCGTTCTCCGCGACTTCGTGTTCTATATCATCCCCGCCAAATTTGTCACGGCGACTTGCTATTGATCGTCGGGTAATCGCGAGATTTTGTTCACCCCTCAGGGTGCAGCCGATGAGGTGCGTGGTTACCGACCCTTACTGTGGTATTGTTCATAGGAACTGTTCAGCCCCTTTTATGTTCCCAGACAGATGATCCGTCCAGGCCAGGGAAGTGAAACCCACTAGAACGCACACCATGCGCATGACCATATCCGCTCTTCAGCTTCTAGTACTAGATCCAATCACTTTCACATTTCAAAAATAATGTTCAAGTCAGGCCCCCTCGCGCGTCAGCAGACAAAGAGCAAAAAACGCACGTTCGGAAACGATCTGTCCTCGACTACACCAAATATCTAAAATCGACTGGGCCCGGAGCTCTTTAATACCCTCCACATTCTCGTTCCTCTCAATCTGCTCATTCAGATGCTTCAAATAAAGATGCATCTCACCGAGCATGGTTGTGGAAACCCCAATTGCTGCGATGCTGACGGCATAGGAATAACGATATGTTGGGCCGCCCCATTTCGACGGCCATGCATACCTATTAGAGAAGAGTTGTGGATAATCAGCAAGAGCGAGAAATCGGTGACAATGTTACGCACGGTCCAACAATATTGCCTATCTGCCCTATTGTGTTAATCAAAGCAATAGCGACGGCTCGCTTCGCAGGTTCTCTGGCGAAAGCGTTGTTGACCCACCCTCAGAGCACCAGATATCCAGCGATGAGCGGAGCCATCAGGAACCTGTGTGTCTCTGAGTACAACAAGTAACGCTTCATGAGTAGGGGCTTAATTACAACGAAACATAGCTCGCAGCTTTGGCGGCCGGCCCCCCCTTGTTCATCGTAAAGATCGATGTGATGAATGTAACTGAGGGTACCGAGTGCATTGGAGGCAGCAAAGTATTTGTAACGCCTCTGCTTCTTGTCAGAGTACCTGATCCCCATGAGATGCGATTTCCGATAAAAATGGTTGACGGACCATGTAAGAGCAAATGCCACTATAGTCGCGAAGGCCCACGGAGGAGCGCAGAGTAGCAACGTTGTAGTCGTGTCATATCCCAGTGTTGCGCATAGCGTCGGGAAGTCGGGCCATACTGACATTATGATAGCACTGCCAGTACCAGGTACTTGCAATGCGTTCAATATTGCTGATCGATCAGCGCCTCCTGCATGCCTGCCAGCGTGCAGCTGCCATTGGAAAACCGCATTCGCACTCTGCCTTAAGTCTACCTTATCATCATGTCGTGCACATTCCTCATCGACATCCTGCACACATGTAAATGAAGCCAACCGTCCTTGAAATAATTCGACTGATCGTATCACTGACTCGGTCTGCGAAAATTTGTAGCACCTCGCACCAGCCATAATCGTTTATAATTTCGCAGACCCCACTCTATTGGTTTCTGCCATAAATATCCGACTTTGTAGTCCTCGTCTCTCCCGATGATGTTACGCTCGTCGAGGTCAATAGCTTCGCGAGCGGCCTGCGGACATCGTATGACAATACGGCAAGGTTTAAGGTGAGGCGAGGCTTACTACTGGCACTCCAGCGTCGACAAGGGCCATCAGGCTGACGAGAATAATGAAAACACTAGAGAGGCGGGTAATCATGATAGTGAGTCAATCTTACTTTATAGAGGTCGTTGGCAACATGATTGCTGACGCTTTTATACTCCATAGAAGAAGGCATGGAGTCACATTTCGAACACATGACGGTATTGGCAGAATTGACTCGAAACAGTTCAATTGCATTCCTGTCCGCGGGAGTTAATCGTCGACGCATACGTGGTGTTGTAATAGAGCTGGGCCCTAAGGCCTCGAGAACTTGAAATTGTCTCGTGGCACATAAGCAGAGTGTTGTTGATCGTTTGTGTTCATCAACTCTAACATAGATTCAGCTAAAGCACTGAAGCCTGATTGCTTGTAAGGCATTTCTGAGGCGCTGTACACGATCATTGCAGCTTCGCGATGTGCTACCTCGCATTTGCCTTTCGACAACGAACCTTGCTCGCTCTGCTGCAACCTCGGTGTCGGTAAGTCGACAAATTATGTGCCTAACATGTTGTATCAGAGGTTGATGATTTGGAGTAGAGATATGTAACATGAGATGCCTTGCATTTGATAGACTCGAGTCATGCCGGTGAGGAAAATAAAGTGCTAGCCAAGCACTAATCGACTAAGCATTCATCTGGCTTACTCGTTACTTGCCAGGAGGAACGAGGGAAGCAGACAAACCAAAGGAAAGCGGAGAGGAAGGAGGAAGAGTCTGAAGCTGAAAATTTGAAATGAATTCGAAATGACTGCGCACCCGGCCGCTGCGCCGGTGATGCCGGTCTATCATCATATCATGACCAGACTTACTGGTTACAGCGTACGTCACTTCCTGTCTAACTTTGAAGAGTCCGTTCGATCGCCATGCAAACTTTGACTCTGGCCGGGGCTCGCTCCTGGTAACACGAAAGATCCCTCCGCTTTCAGAATTCAAGGTTGATGACCTTGCAGTCTGCAACGTGTATACTTGGTCGTGAACGAGCTGATCGCAAGACAAGGGTGATGCTCTGCTTGTTGATCAAGAGGGCCGTGAAAAGGCGATCAACGCACGTTTGACCCGATGCCAGAAAACATGAACATGAAAAGTTACCTCCGACTACAGAAAGATCGCAGTGGCCTCAACTGACTTGAATCTCCAGTGAGCGACAACTTTTCGGGACTTGATCGAACTTCGTAATCCAGATTATCTTTTGAAAGTCAGTTCAGTCGTGATAGTAGATGCAGTGGTACACGAGTGATGGACAAAAAGATGGTGAGTATGATTAGCGTGTGGGATAGATGCAGGCTCGTAATCCAAGTGGTCCAAAGGTAGGATTAGTATAAGGAGTATATGTACGCAGGTCAAAGGTCCAAGTAGCCCTAAAAATACGACAAGAAAGGATGCCATATACACAGCAGTGACAATGATCATTTCCGGGATATATGCCCATATGAATCAGTTCCGATGCAAGTGCAGGTAAATGAACGAATAAAGTCCCTGACCCACTGAACCCCGAATGAAAAATTCAAAAACGTTCATCGCATGAAGGCCAGACGCCCGATCATAAGAGCACCAGCCATGACACCGACCAAGCTAGGCAGCGCTTGCGCGAATCCCAGAGCGTTGCTCATCTGGCGGCCTTTGCTCGTGCCCGCTAGGGCGTTGGCAAATCCTTTCTCACCGTTCGAGGTAGCCAGAACGGAGGGGTCAATAGTGATGGTTGGTCCACCATGGAGGTTCGTATATGCGGTGGTTGGGAAGGTCATCGTCGAGGTTTGGTCGGACTCGGACAGCGCATTATTGGTGAGGAATACAAGGGCGAAACCAGGAGCAGGTACTTTGACCTGACATACGTTATTAATCTGGTCACAGGGAATAGTCTGTATGTCGAGTGTGCCATTAAGTCGTCCGTCTGATGAGAATGGGCCGCCGAAGGTCTGGGGAATAATTAGTGTAGGTAATCAAGGAAGATTCATGTTGTGCACACCTGTCCAGCCCACGTGAAGTTATATAGTTCAGAGACAGAGTTGGCCAGGAGGTATCTGAGTGAGCGTTAGGAAACAATAAATTCATGACAATTAGGGAATCACTCACTTGACTTGTACTTGAGCAGGCACCGTCCCCCCAATCGAAATACTCGCGGTATAATCGCTATCTCCATCCGGATCCGTGACGAAGTTAGTCAGTGCAACACGGACTGGCTGGCCATTTTCGTAAATCGCGTAACCCGGAGTGTAGTCGTTTCCATCATTTGCCTGCAGATCCAGGACTTGTGCGATATTGGAGGAACCCAGTGCTTCTGCGACTACTAAAGCCGAGTAATAGACCGGACCTGCAATGGGAGCTTGATTGGCATTCAATGGAAAAATTATGCAAGGTAGCTCGTACCAATGGTCCACTGTTGATACGTCGACTGGTTTCTCACAGGCGCTAAGGAAGAAAGTTTAAAAAAATCACCATCCAGATAAGACGGTTATCACGAACGTGTAAAGGGCTGTAGAGGACAATGGTTAGAGGTTGGATGACAGCAGGATTCGAGTTGAACGTACATTGTAATATACGCTCTGTCCACCAACATGGAAAAGCACAGTTGAGAAGTTGCTGTATGCTAGTTGGAGAGCATAGTCAATTCCCCACAGGGCGGCCCCGAAGCTGTCGCTTAACCCGGGAAAACCTCCGCAAGATGCTGTATTGGTTTCCGACATAATGAAGGGCTTTCCAACAGATTGCGCATAGGCAGGAGCACCAGGGAACTCGGCAACAATGTTCTTTCCGGCTTGGTGCGTCAGGAAGGTCGGGAACATCTCTTGGCCACTGCGTGGGGTTCCTATACCGAACTGGGCGTAACAGTTATCGGTGGGATACCTTTACGATTGTGAGCCAGAAGACGATGATAATGAATAATCCGTGATTCACCTTTCAACACCCAGCGCAGCGAGGTTTTGGTTATAGTCTGTTGCGAACCCGGTTTCCCAGATATCTGTTGGGCTCCACACGCCAGCCAAGTTGGGGCCAATGAGCAAATTTTTGTTGGGGATATTAGAGTCCGCGTTCATGGCGTCGATGAGAAGACCGAATTCATTCGTGTAATCCTGAGGGCTATAAGACTGCAAAAAGGTTAGCAATGAATACGGAGTCAGGCTAAAAAAAAAACCCTACATCCGGCCGATGACCGTGCCTTGAGTAAAGATCAGGTTCATTGCCGCCCTAAAGCAAAAGTCAGAGACTGTCGTATTATACGTTGGGTCTCCTGACCTGTAGACCAATCAGATAATCTCCAAGCATCGCCTCTCCGACTTCGGCGATCTGCAAACGCCAATGCTGAGTGTCATTGAACGGCACACCTGCGCAAGAAGGTCAGTAACAACAAAAGTATTATCACGTATCGCATACCCATGTACCAATAGACGTTAGTGAGTGCAGATATCTCGGCCATCATTTTGATGATCTCGTTGGTGAAGACAAGGGGCGGCGTTGCCGTCTTGGGGGTGTTCAGCCTCAAGATAATTGAGTAAAAAAAAAGCACTTACGGGGTTGGTGATGCCTGCGTAGTCCTTCTCGAGAGCTGCACCGTCCGGGGTACTGGCCACTAGGGTAGCGGTCTCTTGAGTATTACCACCGACACGAACCCTGACGCTGCCCCCGCGTTGTCGTAGGTTGGCCATAAGGTTGAGAAACGGGACTTGGAGGAAAGAACTGGAAATCGGGGTAAATGCTATAGTCCTTAGTAGGAAATGAATTAGTTACCTGTTCAGCCCGACTACAAGACATGTTCAGTGGATAAGCATGCGAGTGAACAAGATACTTACGGACTTGTGTCGTAACACTAAACTCTATACTGAAGCCAAAGAATGAGCCTTGTTGTTGAATTGAAACTCCCGATACATCTCCGGTCTGCAGGTCCACGTTGAACTGAGTGGGTGGGGGTGGATTAGGTGGGGGTGGAGGTTGCAATACTGTTCGGTCGTATGAAGCCGACCCCGTGTATGAGGCAGAGGCAGCCGTCGTAGTCCCAAATGGTGACTGGACATGCGGGCCATAGGCAGTGACAGCTGCCTGAACGAGGCCAAAGGAAAAGAATAACGAATGGACGAGGAGAAGATGCATTTCAACGAAATGACTAGAGTGACAAAAAATGCATCAGCTACTTGTAGATCAGTTAGTAAGTGTGAAGGAGTACCGGTTCCTCTAGATGGCGATTCCACACCACACCGTTGGAAGGAGTTGGAAGGTTGAAAACCAAGGTGCTCCCGAAAACTATGACTGTAACTTATACCATTATTGCAGCATTTACATAAATATCGAAATAAGCGACCATCTTCTAGCCGCTCACGGCAGAGCCCGCTACGGAATCAGTGCAACGATACGGTCGATTCAAGACTCGAATCGATTCGTTGACATGAATAATAGTAGTAACATGAGCAAAAAACCCAAGGATTTCGCAGCAAGTGGAAGACATGGTCGATGTAGCTAATTAACCAAGATCACAGAGCACGCAGGTACAAACAGCCAAGCTAGCTGAGAACCGTGCGAACAGATGCGTTACGCCGGGCACTAGTAGTGGCATTAGTGCGGCAATAGTCTATGGACGACACTCATACATTCGCCTGAAGTCGGTGATAATGTGTTGAGTTGGTCCAAGCGTCGGGACGGGGGGCCGCTATGTAGGAAAGCGGGAAACCTGCTTACGAGTTAAGAGAAATTCATTTGATGTTTACACTACACGAACGGCATCGATGACTTATATTGATATCAGATATCTACTGATGGAATTATGGTGCGTAATGACTTCAGGGGAGTGGAAAGAATATTCTACTGGAAAGTGTACGAGTGAGGATGCACGAGCCACGTCGAACAGCTCGACGTCGTTGCTAGATCGAGAGGAAAATACGTCCGTGCCGAGTTACGGTACCGAAGTCCGTACTAGTATTAAGTACTGTTGTTAACGGTGACTGCGCCGGCAATTCGAAAATCACGAGCTCTCGTACCTTTGTCGTATAACGTCTGGGTCAATCATATCCTCTAGCCTTACCAGCACAAAGACAATGGCGCCTAGACCAAGAGTCGATGTCAACCAACAGACAGCTGCTGATATGAATGCAGCACGTTCACAAACCTCAATCAGCGTCCAGACTGTCAGGAACTATCTATATGGTGAACACTCTAAGACATCCTAATTCTTGTAACGCCCTAACTTCTCTCAGGTGGGCAGAAAGTGTGGGATCTGCGTCAACGCCTGGAAAAGATTCTTGTGCAAGAACCATTATTTGACAAACAGCACAGGTAGGTGCCGGGTCATCTTGTCTTTCGTACGACTTATTCTCTCAGGGACTTTCTAGGCCGGACAGATCAATATATCAGGGCTGCCGCAATCATAAATAGGCTGACTGAGTTACGACGAATCCATGGCTGGTCTCAGGAAGAATATAATACAGCCTCGTCACTTCTTTCGGAAGTAGTATCAATCACACTACATGACGTTGGTATGCAGACTTATATCCTTCACGCAGACCACACACTCATAAATTTGTGTAGCATTCCAGCCCGTCTTCCTCGGTCAAGGATCTCCCGCATTGATGGAAAACTACTGGGACTTGGTGCATGAGAAGGGTATTCAAGGGTATGTTGGCTTCAAGTCGTTTTCTCCTGAACTATACTCACCAGGAAGCTTCAGGTGTTATTTGCAAACAGAACTCGGTCACGGTACAAATGTAGCTCGTCTAGAAACAACTTCGACGTATATCCCAGAAACCCAAGAGTTCGAATTAAACTCTCCCAGTCTTACGAGCACTAAATGGTGGATTGGTGCCCTGGGAAAGTCCGCGACTCATGGTGCTGTCCAAGCAAAGTTGATCTTGCCGGATGGGAAGGATATGGGACCTCACCTTTTCTTCGTGCAGCTGCGCTCACTAGGTTCGCCTGGGCGTCGCCTAATTTATAGCGGCACTGAATGCTTTTGCAGAGGACCACAAACCTCTCCGAGGAATCACTGTTGGCGACATTGGTCCAAAGGCTTCGGGAGGTAAGTGAAACCTGAAGCCATTTTAATGCCTTGTTTGATGTATTCTCTACAGGCATGGCTGCACAAGACCAAGGCTTCGCGAGATTTGATCACGTACGGATACCCAGGACAAACATGTTCTCGAAGTTTGCCGAGGTCACGATAGAGGGTAGTTATATCCAACCTCCTCACGCAAAACTCAGCTACGGAGGAGTAATTCTCTTCAATTCGCCCTGATATTGATATTACTGACACGATGTACCAGATGATGTATATCAGGGCAACGTCTGTCAATTCTCTGCACTTCTGCTCAACAGCTCTAACAATATAGCATTCCAGCATGATACCATCGGCCGGATGGACCATAGCCAAAGGTAGAGCTCTAAGCACCCAGTGTAATCCCAAATATAATCCTCTTGCAGCTGCAACAGTTGCTATTCGTTACACGACTGTCCGGAGACAAGGCGAACTAGATGCCAAGGGACTCGAGCGTCAAGTCTTGACATACCCTTCAACATACTACCGCTTGTTGCCCATCCTCTCCAGGGCATTTGTATTTATTGAGCTTGGGAGGTATACGGTTTGTTTCACTTCTTTTTCCGTTGGTCCAAGTACTCACCTCCGCGATGGTCAGATCAAAGCGTTGACTCAGATGCAAGAGCGGCTTGCAAGTCGGGACACTTCTCTTCTTCCAGAGATGCATGCTCTCTTGTGTGGCTTAAAAGTCTTTGTTACTACACAAGGAATTATTGATATTGAAACCGCTCGGCGTTCCATGGGTGGACATGGGTACAGTGCATTTGCTGGGCTAGGGCGATTATACATTGAATACCTCCCCTCCGCAACGTGTGTTTTACCTTCTGAGCGTCAATTGGCATTGAAGAAGTATCCAGGTTCGAAGGGGACAACTTTGTCCTGGACGGACAAGTAGTGCGTGCCGCCACAAAGCTATGCAAAGCTGTGCTTTCGTCAACATCAGCTGTTGCCAATCTTCCCCTTCCATCGGCTTATCTGCGTCTCTTGTCCACGACCAGCGAGGCCCCTCCACAAGTCACTGCATCAACATGGCACGATGTCCACAGCGTTGTCCTTCTTCTAGAGTGGCGTGCTGCTCTTATGGTCAAGAATTTCACACAGACGCCAGCGAGTGGAGATGTCGATGCGAACGTCAATCAGCGCTTGGCCAGAGCTATAACAGAGGCTTTTGTCGCAGCACAGGTCGGTGAGATGATCAACAATCTCACCAATTTACCTTCGGAGGACGCGAGAGTCGTCGGCTGCCTTTATAGGCTGGTACGTTGCTATCTTCGCCACCAAAAATGTTCTGATTGCATCGCTGTTCAGTACTTACTAACGAGTGCTGAAACTGCACTTGTGGATCTTCTTTCGGTTGGGTTGATTCGTCATACGGGTGCTGGCGATCCTACGCAAGATCTCCGTTTAGCCGTCAAAGCTCTTTGTCTTGAAGTCCTGCCCAATGCCATTGGTCTAACAGATGCTTTCGGCTTCTCGGACTGGTCCCTAGACAGGTACTTGCAAACTATATCTGTACGGTTGACGTACTGACTAGGTTCAATAGCGCACTGGGAGTCTCCGATGGCCGCGTTTACGAGGCACTCTGGAAACGAGCGCAGATGGAGCCGATGAACCAGTATGAAGTTACTCCCGCTTATGCTGTAAGTCTTTGTTCGTTATTTGGTATCATTTACTCAATCAACGTAGCCTTACATTCGACCCATGCTACAACGCGGGCAAGCTGCGGCTCAGCAGAAGATGAAGCTCAAAAGTAGACTCTGAAATTACCAATGATCATGACATGTTCAGAGCAGTAGGCATTTACGAGATGTACGTGTTCCTCCTTAAACATATACTCAGATGAGTAACTTGCGCACTCCAGGATGTCTAGTAGTGATGTAAGCTAGTATGACCTGAATCCATTCTTGGTTTTTTTAATATTTGTCATTTTGTGGGGTATATTGACATGCTGGTGTTTCTTTATATTGAGTCAAATTACTCATAACGACCACTCAGTTCGGCACTCGAAGTAATTTCAAAGGCTGATGGTATCCAGATGTGTCGTTCTCTGGCCGCTATGTATGACGAGAAGCGCGTGGTGCCCGGATCATACTACATATTATGGTCATGATAGGCCCGCCTACGCTGGAGTGCAGATCGGGAACCAAACGATTGGCTATATCATATCTCCTCGGTATGTGTTGCGTGTTTCGCTAGTTTTAAAAGGGGGTCGGTAATGCTGGCTTCCGATTGGGAGTGCCCGGCTCACATCAGATGATGGTTCGCACAACATCCTGCGCAAAGTCCTGAGACCCGCCTTGAGTGCTTTAGTGAAGATGTACTTAACCACCATCCAAACATCTTGCCTTGACTACTCAGTCCCTCCAGCGCCAGCGTCGCCACTTATGGAAACAGCTATAACATATCACTATGATATCATGGTAACCTGTCGGGACAATGAGCTTTCTGAAAGTGGATGAACATTTTTGGGGTTGCAGCTACTCGCTCGCAGTTCTTCGGCAAGGTCCGGACCGAGCTGTCATCTTGATTCTTACGACTAACTTCATATCGATAAACCATGACATGATATTCTTCGTTCTTCTCCTTCGAGAATGGCATGCTGATATCATGCAAGAACTGTACAAAAAGCGCAAGCAACAAGAGATATCGATGCGGGCGTCAATTAACGCTTGGCCAAAGCCGCCATAACCGAAGATTTGCCAGTCGCCACGGAGGTCGGCGAGCTGACCGACGATCTCAGCATTTGATTATCAGAGCCCAGTATTAGGGTTGTCGGCTGCCCTTATGGGCCTCAGTAGTCATTATCTTCGTCACCGTCCTTATTGATAGCATCACTCTTCTAGCACTTACTGACATCGATCTTGTGGGTCATCCGTCCGCGACGGATTCCGTGATCGTACACGCCGCCGGGATCACCGTCATTCATGGTAGAAGTTTCTAAGCCCTGCACATGGGATCACTGTCTATTCAATGGTGGAAGTTTCGAAATTCTGCACACATGTAGTGATTGAACAACGAATGTTTTGGCTTTCGACTGGTGCCAAGGTTTGTGGCTTCAGTCGAGCAATTTCTGGCTGGAATGAAGGAATCGGGGTTCCACGGTAGTTGTGTGAGTCGCGCGTACACCTAAACTAACTTTTTCAACACTGAGATGATTTGTATGAGTTGTTATAACCTACGGCCGCTGGCCCGGGGGTAAAAACCCTACTTCACGACCAAGCCCTGAATCTGTTATCCATGAATGCGGATAGCAGCTGATCGGATAGTTAATTCCCTCTGAATCGGATAGTTGAAGGTACGGGGTGTTCTAGATCTAGAAGGGCGAGCTGTTAAAGAGTTCAGGCTCATCAGTATCCCCTGATAAGAGCT